>CAUYQU010035960.1:0-80814 GCA_963574635.1 Cheracebus regulus
TGGTGGCAAGATAACCTGGAACTACTGAGGTCACCAAGATGCCAGCCTGATGACAAAGCCCATGCATTGAGGAAGGAATAAACTGAAATTCAGAGGAAGCCATAGCCATCACAAATGCAGCACAAACTGCAGCTATAGGAAATAACATCTCCTTCTCCCTTAACTGTTTGTGTCAACTGTTTCTTTTCCTTGGTGCAAAAGCATCTCCTCTGACAGAGGATCTCATGCCTAACTCCCATGGAGGCTGAGGTAGCCATCACCTCAGGAGAGAGAGGGTACCTCCAGGACCCTCACCTTTACTCTTTTTTTCATCTCTGTCTGTACTTCAAGCCTCCTTTCTCTTTCCACCTGGGTGCCGCCTCCAGCAGGGATGGACAGTCCCTATCTGTTTTCACTGTTGTTGCTGATTTAAGAAAGGAGAAGTTCCATATTGTGAGGTAGAGGAGGAGGGAAGAGGCTTATTATTCATGTGGTTTTTGAGTGCGGAATGTCTAAACCATGCTCAGACAATATCAGGCCACCAGGAGTAACTATTTCCTTGCTAGCACTCCTCCCCTACTTGATTATACTAAAAACAATGTCTGTCTACCTCTTAGGCCTGAGTTATTTTGTAAAGGCTCTCATATTTGCTTAGCTCCCAAGGCAGGGCAGGCTAGTGGTGGGGGTGGGAAAAGGAGGGTACCATCCGGCCACATAAAAAAATGAAAGAAAATTTATATCTTCATGGCACTCTTTGACAAATATGACTAAACAAATCTAATAAGAAAATCAACATAATTTTTCTAGCTAGAAATTATCAAGATGAAATTAAAGACATTTAATATTGGTCTGTTATCAAGTTCTCTGTCTCCATTTTTCCCTGTTATGTGTTCTAGTAAGAGATTCTTGTTCTCTCCAAATTCTCCAGAGACTTAGAAAAAAATAGATGCTGAAACAATGTGTTCAGGGACAACTGAAACTTTTTAATAGCATGTGTAACAGATGTTGTGGTCTCTGGTGCCATTTGAATTTTAACAGCTTTGAAGATTTGTTGTTGCTAATATAACTATAGCAGTCATTAATGAAGGTGAGACCATTTGAGACCATCTACACGAAAGGGCCATTGGTAGGGGACCCACCCAATTTCCTCTGGGAGAGTTTGTGAATGGGGATGAGCAATTTCAGAAGTTCAATGAGGGCTAGAAAGTTGGAATTATTTAGACACAGTATTTTTTTAAAGATAACATAGCTATGACCTCCTCTAATTTACACAATTGTTATTGGTGTCAGGGAGCATGATGGTTAAAAGGAAACAAATGCTCAGATGGCTTTCCAAAGAATAATCAACAATATGTTTTGACTTTGCTTTTGTTTTTAACCTTTAAGTTCAGGGATATGTGTACAGGTTTGTTACAGAGGTAAACTAGTGTTGTGGGGGTTTGTTGTACAGATTATTTCATTATCCAGGTCTCGAACCTAGTTATCCTTCCTGATCCTCTCCCTCCTCCCATCCTCCACCATCAAGTAAGTCCCAGTGTCTGCTGTTCCCTTCTATGTGGTCCGCCATTGCCACGATTTAGCTCCCACTGAGAAGTGAGAACATGCAGTACTTGGTTTTCTGCTCGTGTGTTAGTTTGCTAAAGATAATGGCCTCCAGCTCCAACCATGTCCCTGCAAAGGACACGATTTCATTCTTTTTTATGGCTGCATAGTATTTCATGGTGTATGTGTACCACATTTCCTTTATTCAGTCTTTCATTGATGGGCATTTAGGTTCATTTGATGTTTTTGCTATTGTGAACAGTGTTGCAATGAACATACATGTGCATGTGTATAACAGAATGATTTCTATTTCTTTGAGTATAAACCCAGTAATTAGATTGCTGGGTCAAATGATATTTCTGTCTTTAGGTCTTTGAGAATTGCCACACTGTCTTAATTCAACAGTATGTTAATGATAAATATTTGGAGAGTCATGGGATATTCTGTTATAAACACCTAAGGAAACCCATCAATAGTAAAAGGTGATGCCTCTGTCTACAGAAATAAATAGAATTCAATTCAGTCTGAATGGTGACATGCTAAGTTTGAAATGCTGAGAAGTATGGGTGTAAAAGTGATAATCCGTAACATCTAACATTTTCAAAATCCTCAACTGCTGTGTCTTCTTATTCCTACCCACTTCCAACATATTGCCGGTCTCCAGAAATAGGAGGGGGACATATCTTAAAGATACCATTTGTGGGCTACCGCATAGTACACAGGTGTCCTTGTTTCAACCTTCTCTCATCCAGAGGAACCGGAAGGCAACAGAAATGTAGAGTAGCAGAGAAGGCAAGCGTTTAACCTATATCTCAGACCTTGGCGTCTGTAGTAGCAGGGTTATGGACAGTCTCCCACTCCTTGTCAGGTCTTCCTCTGGGATATTTTAATAAAGTGAGACTTGGATTTACCCAGCAAGAGAAGTTTCCTCACTTATCGGTCACACATGGCTAGTAGCAGCAGCAGCAGCAGCAGGAGTGGACGGAGTCCAGTTTCCCAAAATCTGTCCAGGAAAACTGTCCCCAACCCTCAGATTTAGAATGACCTTTAGAAACACTGACAATGTGCACATGTTTCAACACTAAGTTAGTGTTAAAAAAAGTATTTCACTGACACCATGTCCCTGCCAGTACCTACTGCTGATAAACATAAGTAAGAGAAGGAATTGTGCTCTCTCCCCAAATGTAGCTTTCATCTAGCAGCTGTGACTTCTGAGAGCTGGGAGCTCCTCACAGACCTTAAGTGAATAAAATTTTGAAAACTGTCAAAGGTGATGAAGCCACTAGAGTGGCTCTCTTCAAGCAAAGAAGGGTGAAAATAAAGACTGAAATATGGCAGGCCTGGTGGTCATAAATCTCATCAGAAACCTAGCAGCAGGGACAAACTACATTGATAAATCAATCAAGAGAAAAGATGCTGTGAGGCCACAGTCAGAACACTTTCCCCCTTGCTTGAGAAGCCCTCAGGGGACAAGACACTCAAAGCAGAGACAGGCCAATATCAGGACTGATGAATGTAACCTGGGTGTTTACTTTCATTTAAAGCCTCACAGAGTCTTCAGACCTCAGAACTCTGCAGAGTTCTCTGCAGTGGAAACTGCAAGAGTCAGGGCACAAATACTAGGTAAGCTTGTAACAGTAAAGTCTCTAGGGATGACGGCCTGTATCATGTAGGGTAACAGCAGCTGCTGTAACAAATAAGCCAAAAAAACAAACATTAGAAGCACAATAGAAGGTTATTCCTTATTCACATAACAGTGCTTGGTAGAGAAGCAATTGTTCTTTCCATGTTCATTCAGGGACCCAGTTGATCGTAGATGTTTGAAACACAGCTTCCAAGATCACCTTGGAAGTCATCTTCATTCTAGGCAGTGGGAAGGGTAAACAGCATGAAGGTACTTGCTTGGTTTTCTATGAGCCAAACTAAGTGGTGCAAATCATTAATTCCTCAATCCACTGGCTAGAATTTGGTCATATGCCCACGTTAAACTGCAGGGAAGCCTGGGAAATATGGTCTAGCTCTGTACTGTAGAAAAAAGATGTTTTCATACATAGTCAGTGATCTCTGCCTCAGGGCCAGTCTAGGGATAATGATCAGGTCAAAACTTCTTAATATTATTCTTTCAATTTGGTGTACCCATAAGAGGAAAGAAAGCCCTAAATAGACATTTTAGAATCCAGTTTTCATATGTCATCATGTCTCCCTAAGAGAGAGAGACTACAGTGGTTCAGATCTTGCTAACTTGGCATCACCCTGTTCAGTGTTTCTTAAAGTTCATCAGCAAGTGGCCCAGGGATTCAAGTTGTGTGTGTTCACAGAAAAATAATATAGAAGCATTGAAATATTTTTCATAAGAAATGGAAAGGAACTATAAAACATACATTTCAAAGTCTGACAATACTGAATGATAAAAAGCAAGCACAAGAAATAGCATTGTCCATATAGAAATATAATAATGATACTTATCTTTCAGGCAAACACTATAAACCTGCTATAGATTTGTCATGATGGCAAGTGGAAAGGTCAGGTGGAACATTCTTTCCACTGGAACCATTTAGAATTTTTATTTAAATTTGCAGCATGCTATAGTAAGAAGAGTTTAGATTTTGGAGAAAAGACTAGATTCTCTTAGTTATCAGCTTTGACTTCAGTCTTCCTATCCGTAAATATGGGAGTAAAATTAAAATCAATAGTATGTTTCAAAACACCCAAGTCAGCACCAACTCCACCGTAGTTACTTGACAGATGTTAGAATTATTGGTGGACACAGCAAAGTAGAAATTGCCATCAGAAGGTTCCTTCTCTTGAATTTGACAAGGAAGGTGTGAGTGTGCTGGGTAAAACAGTTCTATCTAAATCTGAAGGTGGGGAGCAGATTATGTGTTAACAATGGAAGACTTTCCTGGCCCCTTTTTCAAATGACAGATTCTTATTTGTCCTTGAAATTCAGGCATTACCTCCTCCAGAAAGCTTCTGTGACCCCACTAAGACTGGGTGGGTGCTTCTGAGCTGTGATTCCACAGCCTACCCTCACACCTGTGTCTTGTCACTGTCATTTCCTCATCAAGAGGAAACCCATAATCGTGTATTCATCTCTACAGTGAGGTCATATTAAGGCAGGATTTTGTCTTATTTATTATATCCCCGACACCTCACAAAACATGTGGCACTTAGTAGATCACACAGGAATAAACAAATGAATGTCCAAGCCCAGTGACGCCCCAGGGATGTGCAGACAGTTGTCAAGAGAAAGACGTTTATGGTCTGTGCAGCACTGCAGATCGTGAGGGAAGAAAGCAGTGTTCATGCCCACTAATGCTGGTTCTTTCCAGACCAATCATTAAAGTTTTCCATCAGAAAGCTTTTAACTAAGATGTCTGACAGCTTCCTCCAGGATACTATGGTATAAGACTGGGGGCTGGATTGAGAAAAGCAAAGAGAATAAGAAGGTTGCCATTCCTTTTCCTTGATGCTATTGAGAAAGATTCTGGGGCAATGAAAAAAATATATATGTATGTATCTTGAATGGAGTTAATTTGTTTTTCCTTTTCACACAAAACTGAAATGGGGTTATTTTCTTAATAGCTTGTGGCAGCTTGCTTTCTATAGCAGCTCTTTAAATTGAGCTCATATGATAATAATTTACTTCAAAGCAACTGAAGCAGTTGGAAAAAATACTGGAGGAAAATGAAGAGAAAGGCACTGGACAGAAGAGCTGGTTGAATCCCTCCTGCTCCCTTTTGAGACTGTTTATCATTAAAGCACAATATCTCTCTTCCAGACCTGGATGATTCAAATGAAAACACAGTAAGCCAGCAATCACTGAACAATACTCTAAGCTAGAAGATGTATTTCTTATGGTAAATGTGATTTGAATCACTGAAGTTTTTAAATTCACCTCAGGATGCTCTCAGGCCATAGCTTGGAAAATTCCAAGCTATTTGGTATTCTCTCCCAAGTGAGTTGGGCATCATTATTACATGATAACTGTTGTTATTTAACATTCAATGAATATCTACAGGAGTTACACAGTGTTCAAATTCCATTAAAGATAGCACCTGTCTTCAACCTGTTTGCATCCTGTGATGAAAAGAGAAAGAAACACACGGAGTGAAATATAAGATTCTAGGACCCTTGAAATGGCTTGCATACTTGGTTGATCATGGCAACTTCCATGGGGAGAGAAATTTCTCTTCCAAAATACAGGTGACTCCAATACTCAAACCATCTTACGGGTGAGTGTGAGAGGCCAGGCAGGTATTGCATTCTTACTACCAGAGTTATTACAAATTAGCAATAGTGTGAGACCTTGCATCACTTAAACTTGTAAAGGACAACTTGTTACCTCTTTCTTTGCTTCTGGCAGATAAAATGTCAATGGAGACAGCTAAACAAGGCAATCTAATGAAAAAACAAGATAGTGGCTAGATAGAACGCCAAACCAAACAGAGGAGAGAGCCTGGGTGACTTGCCATGAGGTCACGTATCAATTTAATGACAAAGACTGTCCAGGTCTAGAATTCATAAACAGCTACTCCTCTAACTTCCAACCTCCAGCCCTCCACTGATAACGCCTACCAACACATGCATTCTAAATATAAAAGAAACAACATGAAGATTAGAAAAGGAGTTAGAGGAAGTAGCAATTTGGAAGACTTCATCCATATGTTTGCATTTCTTGTCTGTGTATTTGGTCTCTGAACAGCTTGGAGAAAATGAATTTAGTCCATCCTCTGTTAGCCTTACCTCATTAAGAGCCAAAAGTGGTCTAGAACAGGTGTCTCTGGGTCTCGTTTCATCTCATTAAAATTCCAAAATGATGCAGAAAAGTTATAGATATATATCTCTAGACTTTATCTCATTAAAATCCCAGGGCACTCCAGAACAGAATGGCTCCAGAAGAAAAGTATTTTTAGAAGGCTCAGAAGAGATAGTGTGTCCCAGTGAGATATGCATGACCACTCTAAAAATATTGAAAAATAATGAGAGGAGCCACAGGGGCAAAGTTGGAGAGAGGAAGGCAGTGGGCTCCTTTCTCATTACAATAAGCTCTCAATTTGGAAATATATCTCCAGTTCTAGGGTTTGTCCTTCTTTTGGTACCTACATATTAGCTGAGGTCACTTTGGTTTTGAAAATCAAATAAAATTGTCTTGATCTCATCTCACATGCTGTGGGAAACCCAAGACCTGCTCAAGGTCTTGCTGAATTCCCTTGCATCCTTGTTGCTCTCAGAGTCACATGAATCCATGCCGGCTAGTGGCTCTCCACCTAATTCTCGCTACACTCTCTCTGCTTTTTACTTTGACCTGGGGTGAGCACTTTGACTTCTCCAAAGCACTATTCCTAAAACATTGTGTGTTGTACGCTTTTACTGATTCTTCAAAGTAAAAGCAGGCAAGTATTACGTTGCATCCAAGTACAGACTAGCAGATAAACCTGGTTGTTAGACAGCCCCATGCTTAAACAGTGCCTCAGCAACACCAGCTACATGCCCAAGACCCACACACCTGTCACGCGGGATTTTCTCCTCAAGCCCTTTGGAATCTTGTTGTGTTGCTCTTTTGTTTTCCAAATTCTTTTTGCCTCTATCTATTAACAAAGCTACGTTCAGCTCTCCAAACTCATGTTTTCTTTTTTTTTTTTTAAAGCTTTATTGTGGTCTACTTGATATACAAAAAAAGTATATATTGAATATTTATGTTTTGGTGCATTTAGACATATGCCTACACTCATGATACTAAGTACTAAACATCCCCTTCAAAAATTTCCTTGTCTTCTTTTGTGGTGTGTGTGTGTGTGTGTGTGTGCGCGCGCTAAAAACTCTTAACATGAGATCTATACTCAACACTTTAACATGCATAATACTATGTTGTTACCCAGAGGCACTCTATTGTACGACAGATCTCTAAAAGTTATTCATCTTTCATAACTAAAACTGTATACTGAATTATTTCTTTTCATTTTTAACACAGGACAGTTAAGCTGCCTACAGCTTTGCCCTACCACACCAGAGGGCCCAGTAGGACATTATCATTAACAGTTCTAAAGCAACACATTTTTCTCTCAGTCATTTCCCAATCACTACCCTAGCTCAAATTTTCATTATTTCATGCCTAAGCAGGATTCTTCCCTGCTTCCAGTCTCTTCCTCTTTTAATTTAATCCGATGCTAGCAGACGCATTTTCTGAAAACCTGTTTGCATGCAGTCAACACTCTCCCTCTTTCAGACACCTTCAGTCACTCCTCACTGCCACTCTCATTTTCAAAACTTGATATTCTAAAGGGAAATCTTGAAAGGCATGAAAATATGTCTCAATATATCACCACCAAAAGAGAATCGATACTGATCAAAAAATAAAGCTACAATTAATGCACCATTAAACAGGAGTGGTTAAGTACACAGAGGTCAAAGCATCCAATTATGTTTCCCATGCATAATAATAATTAATAACACAAAATATCTGTGGCACTTCACATGCTTGGAACACTTTATAGACACAGGCTAATTAATTATACAGATAAAGATATTGCAGGCCCTTTTTTTGGTATCAGTGGGTTCATTAAATTTGACATTTGATTAACAAAGTAATTTCCTATACTTCTGCATTCCTGAGTCACAGAAATGTCAAACAAGAGTTAGCCTTTGTCCTTCCTCCACTTTCTAGGAATCTATAGGAAAAAAGTCTGTGAGGGACACTCAGACACTCATGAGTCATTGCTCTTAGAAAAGAGAATTTGGGAAGGGCTGCCCCAGTTTCAGCCAGCCTCTACCTTAGAGCTCACAGCTGCCACCTTGACATCAAGCTCCTGGATGTAGACACCATGACTACCCCTGCCCAGGACACCACAAGATGGGATAGATGTCTTCTCATGGAGGTAATGATCCAAGGGGGTTTTGAAACCACTCTATGTTCCCTGGTTATCAAATAACTCCCCCAAACAGAAAATGCCATATCCTACATGACAGGCCTGGATCTCATTCTATTTATTTTCTCTGATGCACTGTCATCCCTGTCAGCACAAAGACCTGTGCTAGGATTTGAACTTTCTTCTGTTAATTCACTCAGGAACCTTCAGTCTGAATATACAACTTTGGAAATCTAGCTCTACCATCACCCATGAGACAGGGATCTATGGTCTGCCTTGAGTGCTAGGCCCATAGAAGCCAAATTTACCTATTAAACTAGACCTGAAATATTGTGCATTCCTGATAAAATGATTAGGTAAAGTCCTCCACCTTCTTTGCCTAATTACCAAGCAGTGTAACAAGGCTTATGCAATTTCAATGCAGTGTAACAAAAGCACCACCAGGGCTGGGCGCAGTGGCTCACACCTGCAATCCCAGCACTTTGGGAGGCCGAGGTGGGCGGATCACTTGAGGTCAGGAGTTCCAGACCAGCCGGGCCAACATGGAGAAACCCATCTCTACCAAAAGCACAAAAATTAACTGGGTGTGGTGGCAGGCATCTGTAATCCTAGCTATTTGAGAGGCAGGAGAATGCTTGCACCTGGGATGCAGAAGTTGCAATGAACCTAGATCAAACCAGTGCACTCCAGCCTGGGTGACGGAGTGAGACTCTATCGAAAGAAAGAAAGAAAGAGAGAGAGAGAGAGAGAGAGAGAGAGAGAAGAAAGAAAGAAAGAAGAAAGAAAGAAAAAAAAGAAAGAAAGAAAGAAGGAAGGGAAGGAAGGAAGAAAGAAGGGAAGGAAGGAAGAAAGAAGGGAAGGAAAGAAAAGAAAAGGAAAGGAAAAAAGAAACCAAAACAAAGAACAGAAAGCCCAGCAAAGAAAGAGACGGGGCGGCGCGGGGGGAAGGAAAAGGGGAAGGAAGGAAGAAAGGAAGGAAGGAAGGGCCAATGTGGTACAGGTAGGAGCATCCCATGAACTTGGTCAAATTATAACAGCAACTTCCATACAATTCTAAGAGCTGACATTATACTGTGGAAAATCTTGAACTTTGTAGCCAGTTGACACTGCGTTCAGTCGCAAGTCTGCCAAGATGAAAGCAATAAATGAGTTTGAAAGTGCCTGGCATACAGAAACCACTACGTAGAGGTATTTGTTTAGTGTCATAACATCAATTGTCCCTACTGTTAGACTAATCAAGGCTGTAATCATGGTACCTGCAGTCCTAAGATAGCACTAAAACAGAGACTTTTGGCAGAGCATATTAAGAATTCCTTTTATTTCTATGGGAAAAAAAGGAAAGATTTTGACAAGATCTCCTCCAAATTTTTTAAATCAACCCTAATTGCTCCCACAGTTCTACTGTTTCCCAATACAGCTCCACAGTCACCTATGTGGTCCTTTGATGTTCTAAGAATGACAAAATCAGATTCTTGGGCACCCTTTTCCTGATGTAGTTTTTGTTCCAGAAAATGGATATATATATATATATATACATACACATTTTTTTAAGAAAGCATAAGTCATGGTGTAATTGGTGGTTTTTTCCCCATAGTTCTTTAATTTTTAATGTTTGTTGGTACATAGTAGGTGTGTATAGTTACGTGTATGAGATATTTTGATACAGGCATATGCATAACAACCACATCAGGGTAAATGGCATATCCATCACCTCAAGCATTTATCATTTCTTTGTGTTCAAACATTCCAATTATACCCTGTTAGTTACTTTAAAATGTACAATAAATTATTGTCAACTGTAATAACCCCATAGTGCTATTAAATACTAGCTCTTTTTCATTCTAATTATATTTTTGTACCCATTCACCGTCCCCTCTCCCCACTACCCTTCCCAGCCTCTGGTAAACATCATTCTGCTCTTTACCTTCATGAGTTCAATTGTTTTCCTTTTTAGCTCCCACAAGTGAATGTGAACATGCAAAGTTCTACTTCTGTGTCTGACTTACTTCACGTAACAGAATGTTCTCCAGCCGAGAAATGGAGAATCTTGCTCACTCCCCTGTATTCTTGACTACAAGAGGCCATAACTGGATTTAATGTCAATCAGCAGGAAAGGGATGGCATGGAGGAACTTCATTCTTCTTTTAAAGTAACAACTCCCAAAGGGTTACTGGGGGTGGAAGCAAAGATGGGAAGTGTTCTACCTTTTCCAAGTCCACTGAAAGTGATAGATTAACATGATTCTGGACCTGTATACCATGACAAACACTACTGCTAAACATCACAGCATCCTTATAAGACGAGGTTTTTAATTCTTGTTTTACAATTGGGAAAACTTGGGCCCAAAATGAGAATTGAAAACAGATCTGAAGAGGTTGAAGCCCAGTACTTAAACACTAGATTATAGGGAAATAGTTATTTTTCTCATTATCTCTTCTTTAGAGAGAGCCAGATACGATCAGAGAGCATTTCATAACCTGGAGCGGCTGTGGTCTGGGTGCAGGGGGTTACCTGCATTCAGAGAGGAAAGGGTGAAGCAGGAGCCATTAGGTGCTGCTGAGAAAAGTTCTCTCCCATATCCCACCCTCGACGTCCATGAGCCAGCTCACCTAGCACAGACAGAGGAGCTAGTGGCCAAAACAATGCTGTTTGTTCACCCACTCCTCTTCTTTTCTTCTCAGAAATGCACCTAGACATTTCCAGGCTTCCCCTGCAGCTAGGTGAAGTCATGTGATTGAGTTCTGTGTGGGCAGAATTCACGAATGCTACCTCCGGGCGGGATCCATAAAGCCGCCTTCACAACCCTCTATACATCTGCTCTCTGTGCCTCCAAGCCAGTTGCAGAGCATCCAGTGGAGGCCTCTGATATCTGAGGATAGAAGAATCCTGTGACTGCATGGAGCAGAGCATTACCATCCTGGCACCTGCAATGGACTATGACATGAACGAGGAGAAACCTATCCTTTGTTAAGCCAGGGATATTTGGGAGTTGTGTAGCATTTAGCACACACAAATGCAGACCTTCAAGCTGTATAATTTTAACACTTAGACAGGAGTTTTGGGCTCTCTAGCCTTTCTCTTCACCCCTCTGACGAGCCCTCGTTGTCTTTGCATTGCTCATTAGCACTTCTACCACAGCCTGTGCTAAGAACATTAAAGAAGATGAAATTTAAATCAGTCCATTTTTTTCCCTGTTAGCAGCTCTGGTCTTAAAACAAAGAAAAAAAATATTAAAAGATTGAGTCAGAGAGGAGGTTGAAATTGTTGCTGAAGACGAGGCTTGAAAATTATCTGTAGATGTCAGTTTTCTCTTTCTCTTCCCTTAATTAATCAACAACTGACTGTTACCAGGGAACATAGTGTGGAGGATCACTCCTTTCTGAACACTTATCTGTGCTCCTTCTGGGCAGTCTGAGTCTTCATCCCCCATGGAAACCTCTCCAGGATGAATGTTGACAGCCACCAATCATGGGAAGATGCCCTCACATGTCACTCCTGCCTCAGCTTCAAAGCCAAGTGTCATTTGATGTCATCAATGACAAAGTGCTAGAAATCATCTGGTCTTACTCGGTTATTTTGTATAGAAGTAAACCAGAAGCCCAGAGAGGAAAATTGATTTTCTCACAGTCATGCAGCAATATCTAAGACCCAGTTTCCTGCTTCCCAAGTTAAGTGTTGGAAATATAATTTCAACTGTTTATTCAAACTGTTTAATTCAAATTTTGAAAATAAAATTTCAAAACCTGTGGAAAAGATGAGAAAATAAATTTAGTTTGTATTAAATGGCAGGCAAAGAATATACTAAAAAATATCACAGAAGGTCTGGAAAAGGGTCAGGCATCTCTGCAAATAGCATTGTTCGGATATCCAGAAAGCAGGGAAAGAAGGAGGGAAGGAAGGAGGGAAGGAGGGAGGGAGGGAAGGAAGGAAGGAAGGAGGGAAGGAGGGAAGGAGGGAAGGAGGGAAGAAGGGAGGGAAAGAGAGGAGGGAAAGGGAAGGAGGGAGGAAGAAAAAAGAAGGGCAAGAACACTCTGTTTCCCAGAACAACTTCCCCCTCTGAAATCCCGGCCCCTGTGTTGGCCCCCTGTGGCCTTTAGCGGCAGTACCATGAGGAGGTCCTCCTCCTGTGGATGTTGTGCTGAATCTAGAGCATGAGAGCAGGGCCAGGTTACGTTGTGTGAGTTTGACTGCCCCCAGTGTTATTATCCACAAGGAAATTGACATCAAGTGCATCTTGAACCAGAAATGGCACTCCAGCAGTAGCATCTACAGGATACATATAGATGGAGGACTCCATACTTCACTCTAAAGTGGGGAGTTTTAATTATTTAAATCTAAAATTTAAATTAAACCCACCCTAAAGACAGCCCTGATTAGGAATCAGATCTGAGGGTATCAATGGGTCCACTTTAACTGACCAAATCTACAGAGTCAAATCCTCTAATATTTAGAACCTCTTACCCAGGACCAGATAATATCATTCAACTCTATCCCACTCATCCTCACATCTAAGAGCACTAAGCAACAAATATTGGAATATTGGGGAAATGACACTCCCTGGCCTCCTTTCACTCCTGGGTTCCATTTTTTTTTTTTCCAAGAGAAATGCCACTTATCCCATTTTTAGAGAAGAGTAGGGAAGGAGGATGACTCTTTGTATAGGACTAAACTAAATAAATTCTGCCTCCTTCAGCGTCCCTCTAGTGTCTTCCTGAATTGCTAAAATTCTCATTTGCCATCTAGATCCCCAAAGACCCTGGATCAGCCAAGTTCCATCAGGGTTCAGAATTCATTTCAGACGGATGGTGCAGATCAAGAGACTTTATGAAGGGACCACTTACAGAGGTATGGGAAGGGTTAAAGAAATAAACAAGAAGTGTTGTAACACTTAGAGACTAGCAAAGCAAAACACCACTACAAACCCCTAGGGCTGTCAAGGCCAGGGGAGAAAATTGCATTACTGGAGCTCAGTGAGGGCTGGGCTGGGGAAGAGCCACACAATAGGAGGGATGGCCCTGGTGTGCACAGCTACAGCCAGAAGCTTGAGAGTGAAGGCAGGAAGAAGGCAGAAAAAAAGTAATCTGTTCTTTCCCTCCTCCTGATCTCCAGGACAGGGCTTACCATTGTCCCCACCTAAATGGAAGCCAAAGGGCATGGGAACCCACTGAGACAGTTATGTAGATCAGAATCCCAGGGCACAGAGCAATACAGAGAAGGGGAGACCATGAGGGAGGGCAAAACAGGAAGAACCATCTGAGATCCTCCCAGGATCATCTTTGCTTCTCTTTCCAAAGTCTTCCAGCTCCAAAATTACCTGTTTTTATTTCTCCAGTTTAAAACTCACTTTCCCCTTAAAGTGAAGGACTCCAGCTATCTTGAAGAAGAAAGTAACTGAGGCTTTCTCAGTTACGAGAACGCTTTGATGCATATTTCAAGTTAAATTTAGTTTACCATGTTTTCAAAAACTGTCAATGGAAACCATGGTGCTCTACTGCCATCACTTCAACCTCCAACTCTCGTTATAGATTTCAATGATCAATTACAGTTTCCTCTCATATTAAGTCTGAATACAGTAGCAGAATCTTTCCCAACATAGTACTCCAAGCAGTCACTACTAATCAACTGCAGTTCATATTTGAGTTTTTGAATTCAGACCTACTAGACTTCCTTGCTTTAAATACTTCTCTGATAGAATTTTAGGTCCTAGAACAGAAAATCAAACACCGCATGTTCTCACTCATAGGTGGGTGTTGAACAATGAGAACACATGGACACAGGGAGGGGAGCATCACACACTGAGGTCTGTGGTGGGGAACTAGGGGAGGGACTGTGGGGGGTGGGGAGTTGGGGAGGGATAACATGGGGAGAAATGCCAGACATAAGTGATGGGGAGGAAGGCAGCAAACCACATTGCCATATATGTACCTATGCAACAATCCTGCATGTTCTTCACATGTACCCCAAAACCTAAAACACAATAAAATATATATTTTTTTAAAATAAATAAAATAAAATACATTTAAAAAAAGAATTTTAGGTCCTTTGTCAGTAAATAATCTAAGATTGTGAATGAGACTTATTTTTTGGATGTACAACTGCTTCCAAAGAGAAGCCCAGTTTCCTAGAACTCCTTGGACAATGAAGAATGAATGGGTCATCAGGTGAAATTCATGGAGGACATCTTATCCCACCATCACCGTTTAATCTCAGAAATGCTTCCTTTCTCACAGCCCTTTAGGCCCTCTTTTCCCTCCCTAAACTGTTCTCCTGTCTCCAGGGACTGGAGTAGAGAAAATTGTGAGGCATCAATCCAGAGGCTCTACATTCCTCTGCTCTGTCCAAGAAAGCCATCTTCACAACCAGCCTTGCTCTGAGAGACCTAAGTGCCACCATCTTAGCATCCCCCACCTCTAACAGGATATGAGCAGATGACAAGATGGGTAAAACCTCAAGACCAGAAACTGCTTAGCCTCTCCCAAAACTCATGTCCCCTCCTAGGCCCACAGGTAGACTTTATCCTCAGCATCTTTTGCCCTGGGCATATGACTGAATGATACCCAACAGAAATAGGAGTTGACGATGTATCCCACATAAAATCATCCAAAGCATAACTCTGTTTCTCACTTTCACAGTCATCTTGGCAGAAGTGTTGAAGACGGCAGATCCAAAAGAGGAAAGGAAACTGGGCCCCTGAATTGTTACTTAGAGGAGAGTAACCCACCAATAAAGAACATCCATTTGGACTTCATACATACGAAAAATAATCTTCTGTCTTGTTAAGTCTAAGACTTGAGGAATCAGTCTGTTATCACTGCTAATGCATCTTAACTAAATCCCACTACTTTCTCAGATACATACAGACAGCTAACCCAACTGAAAATACACAGATTTTTAAGAGAAGAAAATCTTTTATTCTTAGGATGGTTGTTGTCCTGGCCATTTTGTACAGCATCCTAATGTTGGTCTCCTCTTCCATCAGGAACAGCCTCATTGGTGGGTACCAGTGGCAGGAATGGCAGTAGGGGGAGAAGCAGGATCCATCCTTATCAATTTCAATTTGCATGACCTGGAGGCTTCATCCTCAACTCCCAGAAGAGCTGTGTAACCAAGGCCGTTACACTGGACACACTAAGTGCTTCAGTAGGGAAGCTATGAGCTAAGCTGGTTCAATCAGATTGAATCTCAAGACTTTTTGGCAATGCTAAGAGAAACCATTCCATTCTTTCCCACTGGACTGGACCTTAGGATGATGTGGTCCATGGGTCTCTATGCAAAAGTTAAGAATTGAGCCAACCCAAATGAAGCAGCACAAAAGAATGGTCCTGGTAACATTAGTTACTCTAACCCCTGAATCAAGGTGTACCTGAAGATTGCTCAGTTACCTGCATCAGAACTTCCTTTCTTTTTATCACCAGTTGGAAGTTGGGAGTTTTGCTGCCTGCAGCACTGCAACAGAATGGCACTAACTGGCTCAGGTACTTTCTCCGGATCTTGACCAAAGACCATCCTCCACTCAGCAAGAAGGATGAAGCTGAATGGCTCTTATTCTAATTACAGTCGCTGAGCAATCCTTAAAACTGACACTTGGAATCTGCATTTGCTATTGTTGCAGAAACATCATAATATTGGAAATATTCAGAAGCCAATTGCTTCTTTATCATAACTGTGATTGACAAGGGAGAGGAGTTGATTTACAGCAAAAAATAACTGACAAATATCATGGGTCTACTCTACCCTGTGTTGAGAGATTTACCTTAACTAACATAATCCTCACACACATCTAGACAGTTATTATTATCCCCATTACATGGATGAGCAAACTGAGTTCATGACAGATCCTCTAGCTAAAGTATCCATTTTACAAATGAATAGATACTACCAAAGATGCAATACTCAGAGTAGGCGGAGAGCTGAATAAAGTCAGTAGAACATAGATTTAATTCCAGCTCTGCTATTTTTATTGTTTCGACATTAAAGTGATCACAGGAGCACTGCCCTGCCGGCTCTTTAATTGGATATCCTCATGATACCAATATGGCAGAGCCAGGATATGGGCACCAGCCACATGGGCTCCTTCACCTCCATTTCTACTGAGATACTATTTTGAAAACGGCTTTACAAATACTGACAAAGGTAGGCCCTATTTCCTCCCTCAGTCTACACCTCCCCATAGGGCACACATGCACAAGTGCTTCCCACCTCCCAGCTTTTCTGTCCTTTCGTCCAAGAAATTGCAAAGCTGAGGGAAGGCCAGAACTCCATGGGCCTGAAATCTCTCCTCAGAGTACCTCACAGATTTGTTTAGAGCCATTTCTCTCAAGGAGTGTAGAATATAGTGGGAGCATGCAATAAGCAAATAGTTCCACAAAAAATGGTGATGACTGCCATGCCCTGGGTGGGTGTCTATCTAGGAGACCTGATACGATTGGGTGAAATTGAGAAAACGTTAACCACCCTTAGATTAGTGGAAGCTTACGACTTATCACATTACGGAAGAAGAGAGTGGATAGTGGATAGTAGATACAGTACCTGAGTCAATACTCAGTCAATTTTAAAATAGGACTTTCAAGTTCCTATCAAGGCAATTTTCATATTGACAGGAGATGCATTTTCTATATTTCTTGGACCCCCAAGGGTTGGAAGCTGAATTTTACCATAAGCCAAAGAAAAGAGAGGAATTCAGAATATAATAAACTCCTGCCACATGAGAAGTACTAACCCTTCTGGTTTTATGCTGAGCGTGGAGAAGAGAAAGAGATGGAGAAGGAAACAGTCAGAAATATGTACCCTGGCTTCCCCACGACCTGATATCCCAGAAAGTTTGTGCACGGTAGTAATCCTATAGTTAGAGACCATCGGGCTAGCACCTTCCTACATCACAGTTTGAGCAGGGAGTCCTCCACTCAGCATGACACAAAGTCCAACATGGCAAGAGATTGATGGTATCGTGTGGATAGAGGGAGTTACCCAAATACATGGCCTGAGGAGGCAGCCTTGACTTTTTGAGGTTGGTGTGTGGGAGGCAGGGGACACAAAAGACTTTGTGTGTCCTGATAAGAGGACATGGAGATACTAAGAACATCTGTGAACCAATTGAGCTTGGTAAAAACAAATAGTTATGAAGCATCAGGACTTTGCAGTAAGACCTCAGCTTCAGGGAACAGCATGCACCCTGAAAAGTCAGATGAGGTTACCCATAACCCAGTAGACATCTCCCAATAGCTCAAGAATTGGCCAGATTCTCCCAGTTTCATGGCAAAGGCCAGGAATAACCAAGGGAAAGTACAATTGGTCTCTTTTCCAACACTATGAGGACGCATAAAATATGCTCCCCTCAAAATACCTAAATACCATCTTTGGGAAAACAAAGAGAAAGGGGATGTTAATATCAGCTAGCCCTATTCCCAGAAGAACACTGAGTTACCTCAATAACATAGTTTAAACAGAGACCGACAAGGATCTCTGACAAGTGTATTTTGCATCTCTAGCAATGGATACGGAGAAGGGACAAGGGCTCATGATTTACATGAGGTCAGTTACAGAGAAATGGAGATGATGCACTCTCTGCATATTTGAACAGAACTGTGTGCATGCACTAGCCCACGACCAATGTCATCACATCCCTGCTGCCTAAAGGAGGTTTTCAGCATCATGGAGGTCTCATTGACTCTTTTCATTGTGCGCTAATTTCACACATGCTACTATATTCGGCAGTTATTATTTCATGTACCTCAAGTCATTTTCTTATATTCTTTTTTTGTTTGAGGAAAATGCTTGAAGTAATTATGTTCAAATTGGCTACATGGGTGGTGAATATTTTGAGTCCTTGATTTCTCAAAAATATCTTTAATTGAAAGCTTGAATGGAGACACATTCATAACATGAGATTTGTCATTTTATTCCAAAAAAAAAGGGTATTTCTTTACTCTCGCTAGCGAACAGTCTGATGTCAAGCTGATTCTTATTGCATCACAGGTAACCTTCTTCATATTTACAGAAACTTTTAGGATATCCTTTTTATTCCTGGATTGCTCCAGTTAGCAACTATGTTGCTTCTAAGTGTGGATTTCTTTTCTCAGCATCCTGCTCAAGTTCCCACTTCTGGGGAACTTGCCTCTATTCGCATTTTCTTTCCTCCTTACTCCATTATCTCTGTCCTCTTTCTGGAATTCTTAATGGATGAATGTTAAACTCCTTATTCCTCAAGTGACTGTGCACTTTGTTTTTACTTTCCTAATAGTGAAAACAGGATATGACCTATACTTTTAGCAATAGGGGACTCATTAAATCCATCATTACACACTTGTTGGTGAGACATGCAGTAGTTTTCAAAATGATGATTTATAAAATGAAATCTATGTGGATACACAATTTAAACAACAAAAAATTGCAAACCACAAATGTACTTTTTAACAAAACATCAGGAAAATGAAAATTGTAATCTCAGACTAGGAAAGGACGTTTTTTTTTTTGAGACAGAGTCTTGCTCTGTCACCAGGCACTAGGTTGGAGTACAGTGGCACAATCTCGGCTCGCTGCAACCTCTGCCTCCTGGGTTTAAGCAATTCTCCTGGCTCCTGCCTCAGCCTCCTGAGTAGCTGGAACTGCAGGCGTGTGCCAGCATGCCCAGCTAAGTTTTTTTTTTTTTTAAGTAGAGATGAGGTTTCACCATGTTGACCAGGATGGTCTCGATCTCTTGATCTCATGATCCGCCCGCCTCGGCCTCCCAAAGTGCTGGGATTACAGGTGTGAGCCACTGTGTCCAACCAGGACTTACTGAAAATGATAAAAATCTAGACCATTAAGGATAAATTGGTAAATCTGAATATATGAAGTTTTATATTTGTTTTGCTTTTTGGAGGTTAAAATTTATAAAAGCATAATATACATTTAAAAATGTACACAATTGTATACATTGCTGAATTTTTACAAAGCAAACCACCCTCATAACCAGTACTTTATGAAGACAGAAATGTCACCAACACAGAAGGACCCTCATGCTGCTTCCTGTCACCACCACCCCAAGGGTATCTTTTGACTTTCTTGGCTTTTAATGTCATAGGTTAGTGCTGCCTGTTTTTGAAGATTACATATATGAAATAACACAGCATATGCTTTGCAGCTGGCTTCTTAACTTCCCTAACTTCATGCTCATGACATTCATCCATGTTGTTGTGTATAGGTATAATATGCTCATTCTCATTGCTGTTTAATATTCCACACATAAACACACTCTAATTTATGTCCATTCTACTGTTGATAGGATGCTCTCTTTAACTTTTATTTTTCATTATGGGAGATGTCCTTGATTTACCTTCTAATTGGTCTTTAACCTTGGCTTTTCTATTTCTCTGTTAGTCCTTTGATTTCTTTTTTCCACTGTATTAACATCTTTTTAGTTTCCAGGGATTCCTTTTTTGGCTGGTTGTTCTTTTTTCTTTTCTTGTATTTTGTAAAAATAGTAAAAATATCCACCTGCTTCTCTAAGGATATTAGAACTTTTGAGTTCTTTTATTATTTCTCAACAATTTCTGTTTCTTCAGCAGAAGATCTTTTTTCTCTCTCTCTTTTACAGAGCTATCTTATTTAGCTGCTATCAGAGTTCACTGCAACCTCAAACTCTCAGACTCAAAGGACCCTCCCACCTCAGCCTCCTGAATAGCTTGGACTACAGGGGCACACCCAGCTAATTAATTTTTAAATTTTTTGTTGAGACAAGGTCTCACTATATTGTCCAGGCTGGTCTCGAACTCCTATGCTCAAGCAATCCTCCCACCTCAGACTCCCAAAGTGCTGGGATTACAAGCAAGAGCCACCATGCACAGCTGTTTTCTCAATCTTCATCCTTCTCTTTTGTGTTATTGGTTTTCCTTAAACGTCTGGTGATTCTTGATTTAGAGTTCATGTTAATAAGTAAAGAGCTAAATTTCCTTTGCAGGCAGACAGGTCTGTTTCCTCAGTAGGCTTCTCGGTAAGGGAAACAACTGAAGGCAGGCTTCTCATGGGACAGGGCGGGGGGAGTGTAGATGGAAATGGTTGCTGGTGACAAGCACCCTACCCTGTGGGTAGGCAGCTGTCTGCAGTTGAGTTCCCCATGTACAGAGAACTTGGATTTCATAACAGAATGATTTCCTGGGTGAAATTGCTTCTTGATGTCCTTGTTTCTCTCTTTCTAATGTTAATTTTGCTGAGTTTATTTACGATCTGCTCAGGTTTTCTTCAGATCCTCCAAACTGCAGAAGGATACCTTCCTAGAAAGATCATACACATTTTGTTTAGACATTAGTTCCCGGATTTTGTGCTGCTCTTACCCTCACGCATATGCTCTGTGTATAAGGAGACATGAAATACAGAGAAACACTCCCAGAAGACTCAGCTGTTCTAATTTCATTTTTGAGTTAAGAACCCTGGTGATCGCCCTCTAGCCAGCATTTTGTATTGGTTGGCTTTGATCTCGGAGCTTTCTCTGCTCCCCCTTGGAGAAGATGACTCTCATCCCATTGTTTCAGGCTGAGGTTTCTCCCATTCGGTTGACTCTGTTAAACTGATCATATCTGTCTTTTATCATCCAGGATTTTCTTAAATTTACTCTTTTACTAATGGCTTCTGCCTTTGTCTTCTAGCATTATTATGTTTACATTATTATTTTTTAAATATCCATTTGTCCTTTCAAGGGGCTTTCAGGAGACAGGAAAGCTAACTGTATCAGTCTGCCATCTTAAATCTGAAACCAAATCTGCATTTTTATAGGTCATTCCAGTGGAGGTGAGTAGAATAAGTTGGAGAGGGGTAAGAACAACTTAAAGAAGGCATGATTATAATAATCCAGGCATGATAAGTCAGGTCGTTAGGTTAGAATGAAGGCAGTAGCAATTTAGAGGAGTGGAAAGATTTAATAACAATTACAGGAGTGAAATCAACAGGATTTGGTGAGGGATTACACATGGGAATTGAGAGTAAAGCTTCAAAATGACCCCTGAAGCCTGCTGAACCAGCCGACAGAGACCCAACATTAACTGAGAAGCTAGGGAATGTAGTCGTTACTGTTGTAGCTGTTACTTTGTCATTACGAAGAGGTGGCATTTTAATACATCAAAACATTCCTGATTATAACTTAGATATTCCATAGCCTGAAAGGTGCAAAATATTCAAGTTGAACCCACTAGAATAGTCTTTGCATTTCCAGAGTCATCCTTGCTGATGAGATGTAACCAAGACTCACTGGAGATTTCACCAGTCAGGCTTAGAAAACTGGCAGCAATAAATGCCAGAAGGCTTAGACTCTGAATTGTATCTTGAGCTAACTAGACTGTTTAGACTACATCTCCTGAATAAGTTTTATGGTAACTTGTGTACATTTTGAGAAATGGAGCATCTTGGGTAAAAGGTTCATCTCTTTATTTCCTCTAGTGTACTCCAGTACAATTAACTTCATGTCAATAAATGCTATATTTTTATAGCATACAAAATCTGGACTTCTATATTTTGATGCTGTTGACACTCCATAGGGAGGCAGTCTTCAGAGAAGATGCTAATATCTGATTTCAAGTGGGAAGAAAGAAATTAATAGTGTATTTCCAGAAGGGAGAAAAAGTGAAAATTGATCTCAGAGGAGATATTCCCCACATCTAGACATCTTGTCCTTGTCATCACATGCTCCATGTCCCTTCCTTGAATGCCTACCAGCCCCTCAGCTGCTATGTGATCACAGCAGACTGGAGGTGATCTGAGGAAGAGTGACTACAGTAGCAAACACCTCACGAAAGAAATGCTGAGCACACATGGGCTATTTGTAGAAAAATACCGGCACTTATCTGCAGTATCTTGGTTGCAACAACACAAAATCGTATTGCAGAATAAGCCGAATCAAAAGGCTGGACACATTTTGTTTTCTATATTTGAATCTAGATTTTGAGCATCTAGGGTAATTAAGGTACCTGTCAAATTCCAGCCATATCATACATAGCATTGTTAGATCATATTTATGTCTTCCTCTTGGTCAGATCCATGAGGAAAATGAATTCTAAGAGAGTCAGGCTACCTCAAAGAAGACACAGGAAAGAGATGAGGCTTTACTGGCAGGAAAAAAAAAAACAGCATCAAGTGCTTTGTTGGGAGAAAGGAGGGAAGAAGGGAGGAACTTGAATAAATGTAGAAAAAAGTGCTTGAGACAATGGCTGAGGGCCTGGAAAATGATACCTACCTTTCTCTTCAGTACTCTATAAGCTTATAAAGCACTTTCACTGAAATAATTTTATCTTTGCTTTCTGGGACACACAAGGGAGGGTATATTATCTCCATTGTATGGGAAAATAAGACAGATTTTAAAGAAACTTGCCAAGGGTTTCATAGCTAGCAGGTGAGGAAAGCCCCAGGACTCCCAAAGTCCAGTTTTGTGCTATTGGAAGACTGCAGTCCTTCACCATTTTGTACAGGCTGCAATCATTCAAGCAGGCCGATCAGTCTTCAGCCTTATTGATGTACTCTCTGCTACAGGATAAATGAACAATCCGTTCAGTTCAATCCATCTAATTGAAAGTTGACTTCGTGTAAGTGGGGAGGCAGGGAAACAGTAATTTGGACTTCCAGCTAAAATGCTATACTACATTGAAAATTGCTTTCTAATTACACTAAGTTGATTATCTCAAAGTAATGTCTACAAACTAATGAGACCCAGTGTAACATGAAATTCGTAACCATTGATGTTGGTAGTCAATGCGCTGTTTGTATATGCAGATAATAGAAGGATACCTGGATTGTGTTTTCACCATCTGCCATGCTGCTTTGGTTATGGTATGTATGTGAGGATGTGTAATGATGAAGGTGTACACATGAGTATGCATTTGTGTATCTGTGTAGATCTGCGTGGTTGTGTGAGGGATGTTGCAATGTGCTACAAGGAAATCAATTTTTAATCTAGAACTGCCCTTCTCTAAAATGAAAAGGTGATAAAAGAAAACAAAATAAGCATATAGCTTTGCTCGAGTTCCCTGCAAGCAGTCTGACACAGGAATTCAGATGCATGAGATTTATGGAGGGGGTGATCTCACAATGAGTGTGGGAAGGAGCTGAGCAAGGTTGTGGTCTCAGCTGGAAATGAGCTTTAGACTTATCCTACTAGGAGTGCTGGAGCATGAATTGCCACAGCATCCCACCTTGAAGCAAGAGAACTAGCTTTCTTTATCCCCATATCAGTCAGTCATCGGCTGTGGACTCTGGGAGGTGGAAAGAGGGCATAACATCTCGCAACAGGCACAGGCAGCTCTTGATTGACTGAGGGCCAATTTTCCAGAGAAGGGGAAGCCATAAGCCAGTAGCAGCCAACACCCACAGCAGGTGAGGAAAGCCCCCAGTTTGGCCCAGTAAAGGTGATCTGGCCAGAGCATTAATAGCATCCACTAGATATTACAATTGTTTTTATTTTTTGAAAAGCAAACTCATCCAGAGAACAGTTTGTGTGTTCTGCATTTTTTGATCAGCAGCTATTACCCCAGGGGTCAGAAACCACTTTGATTATGAACCAGTATCAAGGCTACACACTATACAGGTTCCACTGGTGGCTTCATGCTTTAGTAAAAAAGGTCTGGGACAAAAGCTGCTGAAATCTGAGTTCGGTCTGCAGTCTGGTTAATTGTATTGCATCAATGTCTATTTCCTGGTTTTGATAGTTTTGTAAGATGTTTCCACAGGGAGAAGCTGGGTGATGGATACACAGGAAGTCTTTGCACTATTTTTACAACTTCTTGTGAGTCTATAATTATTTCAAAATAAAAAGTTCTTTAAAAGTATAAAATCTTTTGAGTCTCGGTTTTAGCAGCAATGAGCTGAGCAATCCTCTAGAGTATAGATATAATACTTTGAGAAGAGCTATCATGCTTTACTGTTCTCTGTATTTCCTGTTCTATCACAGGGCCTGAGCCATAAAATATATATATATGATGAAAGAATAAATCAATGATTCAATTAATGAGTAAGTGAATAAATAGTTGACCTTGAACAAATTACTTAAGCTCCCTGAGCTTCAGCTTCTGTATCTGTTTTTAGGGTAATTGCAAGGATCAGATGTATTCACATACAAACATTGCTCTGTGTGATATAAAGTTGTTTTTGGTCAGGCATGGAAGAGGCTCACACTTGTAATCCCAGCACTTTAGAGGGCTGAGGTGGGAGGATTACTTGAGGCCAGGAGTTCAAAACCAGCCTGGGCAACATAGCAAGACTCTACCTCTATAAAAAACATTTAAAACTTAGCCATCTGTGGTGGCACACACCTGTAGCCCTAGCTTCTCAAGGGGCTGAGATGGGAAGATCACCTGAGCCTAAGAGTTTGAGGTTGCAGTGAGCTGTGATCATGTCACTGCCCTCCAGCCTGGGCATCAGAGTGACATCCTGTCTTGTAAATAAATAAATAAATATTCTTTTTTTTTTTTGAGATGGAGTCTCTCGCTCTGTCACCCAGGATGAAGTGCAGTGGTGCCATCTTGGCTCACTGCAACCTCTGCCTCCCGGTTCAAGTGAGTCTCCTGCCTCAGCCTCCTGAGTCACTGGGATTACAGACATGCACCATCATGCCTGGCTAATTTTTGTATTTTTAGTAGAGATGGGGTTTCACCATGTTGGCCAGGCTGGTCTCAAACTCCTGACCTCAAGTAATCCACCTACCTTGGCCTCCCAAAGTCCTGGGATTATAAGCATGAGCCACTGCACCCGGCCAATAAGTTGCTCTTTATATGATCATCAGGACGCAGGACAGGCTGGCAGGCTTAGAATCACCTGGGGAAAAGCTTAGAAATGCAGACTCTCAGGCCTAATTCAGAATACCTAGGATGAGGACCTGGAATCTATAGTTTTAATTAGTCTATTCAGGTGACTGATTATGCAGCGAAGCTTGGGATCTATTTATGCAGAAGAACCTAGTATGTTATTAAACTGCTAAGCTAGAGGGAAGAAAAGGAAAACGGAGGAGAAAGAGAGGAGGAAAGAACTAGGAGGTGATGAGAGATGAGGCGACAGCTGCCAGCATCCTCTCCAGCCTTCCTGGTCCAGATTGCTGCCAGGTCTATAGCAGTAAGGGAATTCACAAAGAGAATGGGTAAAGTAATTTTCAGCCCAGTTGCCTAGGAGCCCAGGGATTTGAGGATATTGTGGACCCCTTTCACTGACCCCTGAACTTACCTAAAATAAAATGACTTAGATTTTGATTCGAGAAGAAGTTTTAAAACTATCAGGCAGTGTTGTTTCTATATATAAAAAGTCTGTCGTTAAGGAAACATGTCTCAAAGCTCCTTTTAACAAAATAAAAGTCCTCTGCATTCACCAGCAACATTTCATAAAAAGAGAAGGAAAGATTCTGTGAGAAAGATGATAATATAAAGCTGTGGGGGAAAAATAAAATGTGCAGGACCTTTGTACCCAGATTAGCATGCCACTGCCACCTTTCTAGAATCACCAAGCAAGTCTTTCCCTCCTTCTCCCAGGCTCAAAATCAGAATTTCTTTTTTGCATCATAAGAGGTGGGGATCAGCCTTTGGAAATGACATTTTCCTTAATTTATAGATTATAGGAACTTGGTAAATGGTCTTAACTAGCTGTCAGGTTCTTCTGGAGTATGTATGTGTATGTCTGTGTCTGTGTGTTTGTGTGTGTGTGTCTGCATCTGTGTGCCTGTATGTGTGCCAATGAATGGTTCTTTGACTACTCATAGAATGAGAAGTATGGTGGGCCTCTCTCTCTGTCTCTGGGAAAATGATTTATCGACCCCAGCACTAAGATGACCCTAGTTCCTTCCTTTTACACCCTGGGATGCCTATTGGTACCTGCCAGGATGGAGCAGAATAGCACTGGGCTTGGAATTAAAAGATCTGGATCTCGGGCTGTGTTTGATGGTGCAGAGATCACTCAGCCTTCTCATCTCTGCTTTGGGAAAATTTTACTTGTCTTGGTCCCCTCACAAGGAAGTCATGAGGACACCATGAAAGAATAACTGTGTGCTTTGTAAACCTCAAAGCAGAATGCGAGTGTGTTATTTTTATTGCTGGAAAAATTGTGTTTTACTGTCTCAAACACTCTTACCCTGAAGGGTTCTTATCCCTCGTGACAATTTGGGGAAACCCTCTCTGGGTATCCCTAGGCATCATTATCCACAGGATAACACATCTGGAAAATGTGCCAGGAACTATGCCGAATGCCATGTTCATTTACCTCATTTACTTAAAACAGTCCCCTGAGATAGGTGTCATGTTCTCATCTTTCAGAGGAAACAGACTCAAGAAGGCTGGGTAACTGTTCCCAAGGTCGTATAGCCAGAAGGCAGTTGAGCGAATGGGTGATTCCTATTGCTGTGACTCCATAGCTGGTGCTGTCCCCATGAGGTGTCACGGTCTATTATCAATGTCACCACGTTGTAGGGTACTTTCCTGAGGCCTTGTCTGCCTTCCCATGGCTCCTGCCTGGTTATTCTTAACCTTTGAGAACTGAATCAACATATGTGCTCAATTAATTGCATTATCTCATTCAATGTATGAGAAAGAGTGGATTTGTGAGCTGCCACAGTGAGTCAATTTTCATTGCCATTTTCTGCACTCTAGTAGGTCCGTAATGTAATGCAGAATGTTTTTCCCAATGCAGTCAAAATTCTCGTGTGTGTGTGTGTGTGTGTGTGTGTGTGTGTGTTTGCTATCAAACTGATTGCTATGTTCATCAAGGTCATTGATTCTCTCTCTCATCTATCCAACAATTGATGTAAGATTCTAAAGAAGCACCCCTTTGTTCTAGAAATACAATTTTAAATATCTAAAAAAGCCAGCATTTGCATGGTATTAAACTTAAAAATCTCTGTAATCAATGCTAATTTGACATGATGACATGCAACACTTTCCATCTCAAAGTTCTTTGCAAAAATTAATTACCAATTAATCTAAAACTTTACAGCATTATTTATTATCTATGCACTCTGAACTTGAAAATGTTTATATTTAAAAGTATGACACGTAAAACTCTTCTATAATATTTAAAGTGGAAAAAATAGTTCACATTCTCAGAAAAGGATGGATCACAAGTACATCAATGAAATGAGACTGCCATATTATTCTGAGAACTGTTAGCATCTCCCTGGAAAATGCTATACAAATATTCATTTGGAATCTTGCTGAAGGCATTTCTCTGAAGTAATAATGCTAATCAGTCTAGAGCAGTGAACTCTGACATGAGACAGTGAGCTGCTCTGCCCTTTCTTTCAGAATCCAAGGAGTTTTATTCATAGCTATTCCCTGAAATAGTGCTTGTTGGAAATGAGGCAAATTGGATTGTCCCAACAGATAAATGGATCATTAAATCAGAATGAGGGGGCGGTAGGGCGAGAGGAAAAAGAGAAATGGAAGGATGGGAGGGAAGGAATAGGTAAGGAAAGAAGGGAGGGAAAGGAAAGAAAAGAAGGAAGAAGGAAAGAAGGGGGGACAAAGGAAGGAAAGGAAAGAGGGAAGGCAGGGAGGAGGGAAGGCAAGCAGGCAGGAAGGTTGGTTACATGTAGTTGGTTTGAGATGAAAGGTACAATGCTTAATATTGCTAAAAGCAGGGACTTTTCTGTAGAAGAAATATGAACTGCAAAAACTTACTAGGTCTTAACTTTCATTTTAAGATATAAAAAGTAGAAACTCTTTTCCAAGACAGTAAGTCAGTCAACTTCTGCCTCATCCAAAACAAGCCTCTCTTTAGCCCCACCTGGTGGCCCTTCTGCCTTCAAACTATAAGGCTATGAGCTATAAAAATTTGCCGAAAATCCATATACAACAACCCTAGGCTTGGTGCACACAATTACCTGGGAAGATTTTTCTAGAAACTGATCAGAAAGCATCTTTGTCTAGAATTAAGCTATCGCTCTATTGCCCCCTCCCTTCTTCCTTCACCACCTTCCTTGTGCTACAAATTGTGGTTACAATTTATTTCGAAGCTGACAACAGAGCTAAAAGCCCAGATGACACCCTTAACACCTCCTTGTGGGAAGGTGGTGCAGTCTGAGCAGGCATGAATTCATAGCACAGTGGGAACAAGTCTGTCATACCCAGGCTGTGAAAAATCCTCTGAATTTCCACAACGGAGGGAAGCAAACTGGCTGAACAGTGGCATAATATGGACTTTGGAAGAAGAAGGTGCATCCTAGCTCTGAGATGGAGTACTGGGACAGCTTTCAGGCAGGAATGTGTCTTAGCAATAGTAGCTCGTGCATTATTAGGGGTTTTCTTAGGCAGACATATTGATTAATATTTACCCACAGGATCTGTACTGCAGTTAGGAGAGAGAATGGAGAAACTCACAGAGTTTCAAAAGTGCCATTCCTTCCAGAAACATCAACGCCTTAAGCTGTGTAACCCTGGACCTCTGGAGGGTCCCCAGGTCTTGGGGGACAAGGTGAGGGTATGACTCCTGGCTATACAAAGCTTTCCAGCTTCACCTTGAACTTCCACACTGTTGCCCAGTCTCTGTGCCCCTGACTAGCTGACCCTGCAAGCCTGCTTCTCTTTGTACTAAAGCTCTGTCAGCAACACTTCCGTGGAGACAGAGATGGCACAGCAGTGAGCTGACAAATAGTCTTTTAAATTAAATAGTATATTTTAAAATGTGTTTCACATGTTAAAGGCACAGATGGTGAGGCATCCGTGCCTTAGGAGACAGCTGTGCTGAGGAGAAAACAGGTGTGGATTGCAGTTCACCCTCGCACCAGCTTCCTGGCATGGTTTCCTCTGAGCAGCCGAGCTACCTGATCTGCCTCTGTGCCCTTGGGCTGGGGATCTTGCTGGCAAAGATCTAGCCCACCGGGACCATGCCACAGGAGTTTCTGGTCTCAAGCTGCGGTTGCTTCCAACTAAGAATACTGTGCAAAACCATTTTATAATACCAAGGATAGAGCTTTTTTCTTACTTATTTTTGTGATGCTTATTATTGTTTAGGATTATTTTTTGTTGCTGTTGTGAATTTTTTTTATTGCTTTGGTTAGCTCTGCAAGAAGGAGACACATGAAAAAAGAGCAGGAACAATGTGGTACATATTCACTTTGATCAAATGTCCAGATTTTTCAGAGATCCCCAGTGTCTGGGGGTCACTGAAGCCATGTTCCCCTCCCCGTGTAATCCCGATATTAACCTAAAGTAGCAATTCTCAAAGTGGAGGTCCCTAGATCTATAGCATTGGCAGCACCTGTGAACATGTTGGAAATGCAAGTTCTCAAGCCCCATCTCAGGCCTACTGAATCAGAAGAAACTCAGGAATGGGGCCTACCCATCTGTGTTCTAATAAACCCTCCAAGTGAGTCTGATTCTCTTCAAGACTGAGAAACACTGGCCTATGCTATCTACTGCACGTTTGTTCACAGGGAGACAGGGAGATAATATCCTGGCCTGGCCTATCCCAACACCCTGAGTTCGAAGGGACATATTTCCTATATTTAAACCAACTCACTGGCTCAGTTCCCTTGTCTCTTGGGAGTTCCTTGGTATATTTGAATCCCTGGAACCCTGGTTCATGGCCGGGTCTATACTTCTGCATTTGTAGGAGGAGGGCCAGATCTGAAATTGTGATGAGGGTACCAAGGTAACGCCGTCTTCTAACCTAGTCCTCAATGCCTTCTTTCCAACCTATCCCACAGCAAGTTCCGTGCTCATAGAGAACAATGAGTCAGGTTTGGCCCATGGCTCACTGGGAGTTCACAGTGCAGTGGTGGAGACAGCCTTGGAAACAGACTCTTGTAATGCGAACTGATTAGTGCTGTACAGAGTCCTGAGCCAAGTGCCTGGGCACATAAAGTAGCCCTAGGGAATACAAGGACACAATTCTCCCTTAATTTCTCCAGCCCTGGCCGAAGCCCAGCAGCCCAGAAAGGCAAAAGGTACAGAAAATAAAATACCTTCCTACATAATACTGTTCTCTGTTTCTTCTTTGTGAAAAGACAGCTACAATGCCTAGTTTGGGGCATGCCTGCCTGGACCTCTGGAAGCTGTTAAGAAAAGGAAGCAAGGCGGCCTCCCAGCTGTCCCAGTAGTACAATCTAGCTCCCGAAGCTCCAGGGGGTACATTTGCAAGGAAAGGGAAAGTTTATCTATTCCTTCAAGAAGCAGTGGTTGAAACTAAATTTCTAGAAGTCTATAACCAAAGTCGTCTCAGCCTGAGGTCTTATCACTCCCCTCTTTTGGCATGTTTCTTAAAATTCATCACCACTACCATATAGTAATGACAAAACCAGGATCCCCACCCATGCTAACCTCAGCAGAGACGCCCATCACCACCACTTCAACCTCTGCCAAAGGCCAGGGAGCTTTCCCTATCATCCCCATTGACTCACCTGCAAGTGCCCAATACCCAGAATTCCACAGGACTCTGCCTGGGAGCTCTGGGTCTGTGACTCTGGAGGACTTGTGTCTTCCCAATGCTGTTTCCACCATTTATGAGCAAGATCCCTCCTCTCTGAGCCTCCCTGTATCTGCACTGAAAATGGAGCAATCCACTCCTGCCAACCTAAGGGGAATGTGGTAAGGATACAATGAGACATGTATAGCATGGAGCCTGGTCCTGGTGTGGTTTGGTAAGTGACAGCATTAGGAAAGCAATTTACAATGAGGATAATGGTCTAGAGACTCTCCTTTAACCAGTTTAAAAGATTGCATGGAATCATGGCACCACATTCTCTGTCTGGCAGTGCAAATTCTCTGTTCTCTGCCTGATGATCACCCAAAGACACACTGCTTCATGACCATAAGAAGCCTCAACTCAGGGCAAAAACAAACAAACAAACAATTAGAACTAAGGAATGGTGGGCCAAAAAGTAAGTCCAAAGAGTAGAAGAAACCAGCTCTGACTGTGGCATGGGGAAGTTATCTGCTTCACTGATTTCATTTCACCGTCAGTGAACAAGAGCACAGGCTGCACTTCCTCTTGAACTGGCTGAGCAGAGGGTGGAATCCAGCTGCACAGCCCCATTCTGACCATCAAGGCTCTTTAGCACATCCAGTGCCTACAAAATAGTAGTATAGAGAACTACCGGGGGCAAGAGGGGATTGAGCTGCTGTGGCATCAACTTTTGGGCATGAAACCCCATCACAACCCTGATCCCTTCACAGTGGCTAAACCAAGATTGACTAAGGCTTCATAGTCACCAAAGAGACAGTGTTGTGTCTCTGGGGCCCAGCTGGAGGCAACAACCCAGTGCTGGAGAGAACCTTATTTCTGGAAGCCTGAAGAATCAGGTTGTGTAGGAAAGAAACCATAGACTCCACAGTCACTCAGGGAACTCCACTGGAAAGTTACAAGGGAAAGCAGAAGGAAACAATGCATTAAGGACTCTCCTATGGTGAACAACAATACTGTCCAATGACTACTACTATTATCCCTATTTCGCACATGAGGGAGCTGAGGCTCAGAAAGATCAGGCCCAAAGCTATATAGCTGGCAAGCTACAGAGGCAGAGCCCTGTGTCCTAAGTTTCCGTGGAGACCGCCAAACTATCCCCTGTCCTTTTGCACTCAGCAGAGTCAGTAGGAAGGTCGTGATTTCATACCCTTTTAAAGGAAAGCATCCCCTAGGAATATTCTGGTGCCCAGATGGGTAAGAATGTGCTTGAAAGATGGATTAAGAAGCTAGGACACTCTGGGCTTAAAACTTAGCTCTGCCACTTACATCCCTCATTTCTTTCTATCCTGGGTCTGCCAAATTGTAAGAAGGATTTTCACATTTTTTACCAGTTTCTCTCACCCATGACCACCCTTTCTCAAAAAGATTATGCAGCAGCCTAGAGTCCCCCTCTTCCAAAATTCTTTGCAATGAGCAAGATTTCCCTCACTGTTTCTGAATCCATCCACACCCCTATTTCTCTTTCTCTAATTCTCTCTTCTCCCTACTTCTTTTTCTCCCCTTCCTCCCTCAGTGGTTTTCTTTATTCATCTTGCCACCATCTCCATCATCTCCGCCCCCATTCGCTCCCTTTCCCCTGCTTCTCTCTTTTGCTACTCTCTCCCCACACTTCCTCTCCCTTACTCCCTCCCCATGTTCACCCACAAGACCAAGAGCTAAAATAAAGAGTCAAAACAACCCACAGTGTCTCAAATGACCTGGCGCACCCCAGCCTTACACATAAGCCATCACCAAAAACCTGGACCTGGTGCCTTACAGCTGCCCTATTAAAGCACCAAGGGAGGTTTTTTCTGGAGATGGCTTTGTTGTGTTTGCTAAAGGGGGTAGTTGTGTTTTGTCTCCATGCCAAAATGAAGCAAATCTTTTTGGAAAAGGAAGTCAAAAATAAAAATCCCAGCCAGCCCCCTCTTATTATTGTTCTGCCTGCCAGCAACTTGATGCTTTTTCAGTGTGGGAGGAGAGAAACTACAAATGTCACCCTCCAAACTGGCGCAGGCTTCCTCCTGGCCAGCGTACTCAGCGTGGTCACAGCAGCTTTGAACAGGAGACAGCAACACAATAGGAAAACTAAGCTTGGAGCCTTCGACCCAGACACAGAGGCTAAAAATGACTTCTACCCACACAGGTAGTGTTATTCAGCATAAAGGGGACGGGAGGGAGCTGAAGGCTTTGTAAAGAGATGGCTTACAAAAGGGAGAGGAGTGAGTTAGGGAAAAATTTTATCTATTTCTGCAGCACACAGCCTTAAAAGCCACCCAGGTGAAAAAAAAAAAAGAAAGAAAGAAAGAAAAAGGAGAGAGATGTTCTTAGCGTTCGCAATTTCATTTCAGAAGATAGAATTAAATCCCAGATCTGGGAGAGGATAAGATTAACTAGTCCCACCCCTTATCTTTTCAGATGAGGTGACCGAGGTCTGGCAACTGCAGGTTCAACACCCAGGTCATCTCTATTGAAAGAAGAGGAGAGTAGCACACGTCAGACCCGCCCTCAGATTTCTACAACCTCCCACATCTGCTTTGCAAACAGATGAGCAGTGTTGCCTGGTCCTTGGAATTTTCATCAAAAGGGACTTGAAACTCAGCCTCACAGATGTTTGGGGCCCCAAGTGGCAGTAGCAGCCCATGCCACTAAGGTCAGAGCACACACATGCATGCTTTGAAGAATCTGAATTCTTGTTCATAAACTTGGCAAGAGGATAGGGTATTTGTCCCTCCATTTCGTTACATCATTATCTCCAGATATTATACTCTCTATGTTCTCTAATTCTCATCCTCATATGGGTAGCTGTTGGGAGATTCCGCCCCCCCACCACAATATTTTATGAACTTCCATCTCCACCATTTCCTGATGTCTTGGGTTTCCTCTGAGTGGAGGCAGAGCCTGTGACAGTTTCTGGTGCACGCAATATATTATGGAAGAACTCTCAGGGAAAGGGAGGAGGGAAGCGGGATAAGGCAAAGGAAGGAGCTAAGCAAAGCTATGGTCTCAGATAGAGTCTAGCCTTGACTCAATCCATAGGGAGCTCTGAAGGTAAATTACAATGCAAAGTATTCCTCACCTTTCAGTGCAACCTCTGTGCCCCCAAAGGAGCTCATCATTGACTGTGGGCTTCCCCCGAGTGGGACATGTGCAGCTTCTAAGACCAAGTGGCTGAGGACAATTCTCTGGAGAAGGGGTGCATCTGTGAGCCTTCAGTGGCCCACACCTGCAGCAGCTGGGGGATGGGTACTTCAGCATAATAAATGGCACCGAATAAGGTGTCAACCACATCCACCACAACTGGCAAGACTGGACTTAGGAATCTTCACACGGTTTTGGATGGATCCTACCTCACGATGCCTTCTCCTGGACCGCTAAGCCAAGCAGGATCAGAAGTGACATGATACCATTCCTTTCTCTCTACTACCCAATGCCAGACCTGGCAGGTCTTGTCTTTATCTCTAGGGGCCACTTCCTAGTGCAGATTTCATCATCTTTTTCCTGGAAGGCTCATCAGCTTCTCTACCAGCCTCTCTGCTTCTAGTCTTACCATCTCTAATGCATTCTCCTGCCAGCTACCAGAGAAAACTGGGTAATTAGTGCCTGTCACTTCCTGTATTATATCTTTCAAGGGCATCCCATTGTCCTCAGGATAAAGCCCGAATTCCTTAACATGGCAAACAAGACTCCTCAAGGCTTGACCCTTGCCTGCCACTCTAGCCAGTCACATGCTCCACCCCTTGCTCCCACCCCCATACTTTCTTGCTTGCTTGCTTTTTTCTTTTTTTCTTCTCTTCTTTCTTCTTTCTCCTTCCTTCCTTCTTCTCCAATGCAAGCATGCTGCACTGTTTTACACCTCTGTACCTTACCCAGTGTTTTCACTACCTGGAATACTCCTGTCCCTGCATCTACCTGGTTATCACATGTTCATTCTTCTAGATTGAGTTTAAATGTTTCCTCTTGACTTGAAAATAGCTAAGAGAGTGGATTTTTAAGTGTTTTGACCACACACATAAAAGTAGACAAGTATGTGAGGTAATGCACATGTTAATTAGTTTAATTTATCCATTCTGCAATATATACATATATCAAAGCCTCGTGTTGTATACTATACATGTATACAATTTTCATTTGTCAATAAAAAATAAATGCCTGAGGCCTTTTCTGACCTCACAGCCATCACTTCACCTTGTGTGAGCCTCTACAATTTCCACATTTTATAGAAGTTATGATTTTCTTAAGTTAGTGTCTCCCACTGTATCATGAGTTTTCTAAGGGTTTGAGTATGCCTTGTCTGTATTAATATCCCCACCTACTTTAATGCCTAACCTATAGTAGGCATCCACGGACCTTCCTTGAACAAATGGACAACTCTATCCAAGGACCTGAGTGTTTCATCTCTATATTTCATCACCGATCCTAAAGAGTAAGGAAACAAGTTTCCCAGGTGGTTGGCATCCCTTTCAAAGATACTCATGACTGAGTGGTTTTATTTCATGCTGATCATGCCATTCATAAGCACTTCTATCTCTAAGTCATTGCTTAAATGGCCCAAGGCCTTGAAACATTATTTTCCCCCCTGTATCCAAATCCTATGCATTACTGGGTCATAGCCTAACCATTATCCTACCAGAAGAGTCTCCTACCAAATATTATATTTACAATTTTATTTTCCTTCATTAGACAGAGAAAACACAAGTTATGCCACAGGCTTAATGTGGAAAGCAAATCTCTTTTTAATCATTGGAGTAATGTCCCTTTGAATGGTAAGTGCAGAGTGAGTAGTCCTAGTTTTTCCATGAGAAGAAGAACCAAGCTGTTTTCTTTTGGAAGTTGTAGTAAATATTATCCGTGTTCCCCAATACCCACTTTTTCTCCACTTCCTGAGGACCTGAAAGACCATGCTTCTCAGGCCTTCTAGTTATCTGGGCCATATGACTAGATCTGGCCAGTGAAAGGAAAGCAGAGATGAAACGCATCACTTCAGAGCTGAAGCAGGAGGGGGCCTGCACAGAACTGTCACTCCTCTCTCCTCTCCTGCTCCAACAATCCTGGAGGGCCTCGCATTGAAAACAGCCTGATGTCCTCAGTCACTGCTGCAGGACAGCTGCCCTGGGGAATCACCTGGACCTGCCAAAGACCTTGCAAGAAAGATAAATAAAGTTCTCTTGTATTAAGTCACTAAGACTTTGGGATTGTTTGTTCCTGTAGCCTATCCCTTACTGACAAACAAGAGATTTGAAAAAGAAACAACCCCACTACTTGTGTAGACAAGGCTAACTTTGAGTCATAAAGAGGTTGACCCCAGTAGTGGTCTTGATCCAGTGCTCCCAAACTGACTGTGTCCTGATGAATATATCTGTGTATAAGATAGAGAAGCCCAATCCAGAGTCACCAATTTAGGCATCTAAGGCTGTTACACACTCTTACTCAAGCTTAGCATAGAGAAAGTGGGGTTTTTTTCACATAAAGGATCATTGGTGTCTGTGTTGGAAGCTGGACTAGCCAAAATTCACAGCAGGAATGACCAGTCATCTACCAGAGTAGGCGGGATGAATATGAGTGTTGTAGCCAATTCACATCAACATTCTTGAGTTTACATGAGGACAGCCAAGCTTCTCCAATATAAAGATATGTTCCTTATTTTGTTTCAATCCTAGAAAGACTTAAAAATCCAAATCATTTCCATCCTTGGTGGGCTGGCAACAACTGTCATCACCATGTTCCCGCTGACACCTTGCACATTGTTTTCAGGCCTTTGAAAGTCCTGGAATGAACCAGACTTCAAAGACCACCAAAGAGCAGCCCAGGCTCTCAAGAACTGCGGGAGAAAAGCTGGTCTTCAGAGGGTCTGAAAGTCCCAGATCACGTCCTGCCTTTCCACAATGTGGGAGAATAATAGCTCTTAGTCTGTTCAGAAGCAGATTAACTCTGGAACCTGTAATTTATTCCAAAAAATTTTTACTGAATGCCTGTTGTGATGTAGACAGTATTCTCGGTGTTGAGAATTTAGCACTGACCAAAGACATAATCCTTGATATCAGGGAACTTATTTTCTAGGGTTGGGGAGACACATAAACAGATAAACAAATGTACATATCAGTTAATGTTAGATTGTACCAAGTGTCATAAAGACCATAAAAGGGTGGTGTCATAGACATGTAGTTGAGTTAGTTAGGGATAACTGCTTGGATTGAGTGGTCAGGAAAAGCCTCTCAGAGCAAGTAACTTTGGAACTGAGCCTAAATTATAATAGTAATAGCTAACAATGACTACGGCCTTTCTTTGTGCCAAGAAATGTTCAAAGCATTTCACATGTATGGCTATTCTTAATCCTCTCAACAACTCCATGAAATCAGTACTATAATCTCCATTTTACTGATGAAGCAACTGAGGCAGAGAAGGGCTTGGTTGCAAACCTAACATCACACAGCTAGGAAAAGGGGGAGGCAGCCTTCTAACCCAAGCAGCCAGGCTCCGGCATCTGCTCTTAACCATTATACCACACTGTTTCTTAACAAATGCCGTGTGTGTGTGTGTGTGTGTGTGTGTGTGTGTGTGTGTGTGTGTGTGTGTGTGTGTGTGTTCTGGCTGGGCATGGTGGCTCATGCCTGTAATCCCAGGACTTTGAGAAGTTGAGGTGGGTGGATCACCAGAGCTCAGGAGTTCAAGACCAGCCTGGGCAAGATGGCAAAACTCTGTCTCTACAAAAAATACAAATAAAATTAGCTGGGCATGGTGGTGTGCACCTGTGGTTCCAGCTACTTGGGAAGCTGAGGTGGGAGGATCACTTGGGCTCAGGAGGTCAAGGCTGCAGTGAGCCAAGGTTGTGCCACTGCACTTTAGCCTAGGAGACAGAGGGAGATCCTGTCTCCAAATATGTGTGTGTGTGTGTGTGTGTGTGTGTGTGTGTGTGTGTGTGTGTATAATTTTATTTATATTTTACTGAGATTTCAGTAAAAACTCCAGGGCCAAGGGGAGAGCAAGTAAAAAGTTCCTGTTTGGAAAGCAGACTTCTGGGCCCCGGCAGTCTCTCCTGGGGCTGCTCAGTTATTTCTAATTCTGGTCTAACCCAAATCAACTGCTAAAATCAGGATAATTTCCAAGTCTGCCCACTATGGTGCCCAATAACCGCCAACAAAATATTGCACAAAGAAGATGTTACATATTTTACATGATCTTGATATCAAGCCCAACATAATTGCTCTCTGAAATATTAAAACCCTGCTATGGCTCCCTCAACCACCCAGGACCTTATAAAATCTAATGTCATCTAGGCAAAGCTTCTTGCAAGATAAACATAAGCCTATTCAAGAAGTCTTAATTCAATGTCATTCAAAATATGCCAGCCACTGATCAAGACAGACCACTAGGTTTGATAGAGGCTTGATGTGTTTTGAGCCATGTCCATTCAATAGATAATTTATTGAGTAATCCTCGGTGTGCTAAAACTGTGCTGGACAAAGTAGAGGCACAGAAATAAGAAGATTAATAATAATATTTAGGATCCTTACTTTAAATATTACAACTCTAGCAACTTTTGGTGCCCTTCTTGGCATGGTAAAAGTTTTCCCCAACTTCTAAAGAGGTGATAGAATTTTGGAGCTGGAAAATGAAGAAAAGGCTGGCATATGCCCTGAATCTCTGATGAGGGAAAAAGCTCAAGACTATTAAAGTATTCAGTAATAGTGAAAAAGTATTTTTCTCTCCATTTTGGCAAAACACAATCATTTCAAGGACTGACAGGATATAAAATGCAAAGTAAAAGGAAAACTACAATAAAATTTATGCTCCATCATCCAAATACAGGGCTGTAGGAGGGCTGAAAGCAAGCCTTCCTCCTCTGCAGAGTGAGGCCTGGCCAAGTTCTGAACACCACAGGTGTGCCTGGGCATGCACAGGTGAGAAGAATAAAACACTATCACCAGGACATGATAAAGGTTCCAATACAGGGTGGGCATCTGTTGGGGATGTGTGTAGAGATTTAGAGTGATTTCTCAGTCTCAAAGCAGGTGGGCCATGTCCAGAAAGCAGGCTAAATGTGAAAGCAGGTCATATGAATGAGAGTCCAGATTTTTTTGACCTGTGGTTCTCAAACTCGCATCTGCATCAGAATCATGTGGAGGGCTTGTTCAAACACAGATTTCTCTCCATCCCAAGTTTCTGACTAGGTAGGTCTGGTGAAGTCTAAGAATTTGCAGCTCTAATATTCCATATGATGCCAGTGCTCCTGGTTCAGGAACCATACTTTGAGAGCCACTACTTACAGGAGGGGATGGCAGAGGAAAGGGGATGTTCAGAGGTACGTCAACTTGTGGAGTCAGAGAAGCAGCCAGGAGCAAAGAACTGGAAGCTCCATCCTTGATGAATTGTCCAGGATGGCCTCTGCATGGGACTCCCCACCAAAGGCACTTCTCTCTTAGAGAAGGAAGTAGTGCTTAGAGCATAGGCTGTGTGTAGGCACTATTGCCAAGGCCCTCCATAAGAGTCATTTTACTCAATCCTACAACAACCCTATGAGCTGAGTATCATGTTCCTATTCCAGATGTGGAAACTAAAGCCCTGAGAGGTAGACAGATAAATCAGAATTCTAACACAGAAGGGCCAGCTCGTTCCTGTAACACATTTAGCATTCATACACTGTCTTTTGTGACATTTCAAACAGATGCATCAATAAAATACTAAGTAATATCACCAAGGTAGTAGTCTCCATGCTCAGTAAACAAGGTCCTATCTAGTAGGCGGGCTGTTTGTTCACAGATTTAGGAGGCTGCTGGTGTCCTGAAGACTATCAAAGTGTTGCTTTACTGGGTACCTGAGAGGCTACTGTCAAAAAGCCTAAGGATGGAGATACCCAAGAATCTTCAGCTCACCTCTGAAGATGCTGCCAACACAACCACCACCACCTTCATCTTTACTTTCATTTTCAGTGTCACCTCCAGGACCACTACAGGGTGCACCATCCATTAAAGCTAATAAGTAACAACTGGTAGCTGTTACTTCTACAACACTAAACCAACACACACACACACACACACACACACACACACACACACACACACACACAAAATAAAGATCTGGCCTAAGTTTTTGTGATACAGCACCCCCCCTTTTTTTATCTGTTTATGAACCCTAGGAAATTTCCATTCAAGTAACTCCTCCCCTGACCACTGCAGGATGATAAAGGATGTGGTCCATTTGAGTACCTATAACACACTTTCTACCCTTCAAGCTGTTCAAATACGTACTGCCTTACAGGTTTGCTTAATGCCAAACACCGTGTGTGGCAGGAGACACATTATTGAGTGAGATGACCTAGACGCATCACAGATTCTCCATGGGACAAGGGGAGACAGGCTCCAGAGATCACTGGGGTTCCATTGAGCTCCTTTCTTTCTTGTCCCAGATACACCATTTTCAGGGGACTTGATCCCCCCTGTGGAGTACAACAAAGACAGGAAACCTTGAGGATGGAGTTCTAATGCTGATGAAGATTGTGGAGACTCACTTCAGTTAGGAACATTTCGCAGTTTTGCTAAAACTGGGAGCTGCCACTGAGAATTATCCCTACCTTTGTGTTCTTTGGGCAATCTAAGCTTTTGGTAAGTATTTCTCTCATCATGATTAGCAGGACCCCGGGTAGCAGGGAAAGCCTGGGACTGGCTCTGTTATAATGACCAAATGAGTTGGCATCATAAGTGGGCCAAGGAGGAAATTCCAAGATTTTGGAGGGTGTTTATATGTGTGTATTTGCCTATTAAGATGGGTTTTCTGGACTATCCCACTCCACCCTTTTCCAAGGACCTACATGAACATATTTTGACCCATTGTCCTCTGTTAAACAAATATTTCATCATAACTTTTGGAAGGCAAATTGACAGTGAGAATCTAAAATCTTAAAAATGTTTTCAGCTTGGGATCCAGTAATTCTACTCCTGGGAATTTAGCCTGAAGAAATAATCCTAGCACATGAAAAAGCTTTTTATACACAAAGATATTTATCATAACAATATATCAGTTGAAACCAAATAAATGTCCAACCCCTGTGAAAAGTAAAAGTCTGATACTCTGAGTTTTCAGTTTGATCTTTGTTGGGAAGGAATCCCTGAAACCTGTATATCTAAAATACAAATATGAAAATCAAGGCACATCTATGCTTTGACGTGTGTAGCCAATAAGAATGTTTTCAAAGTATAACAACATGTAACATGCTTCACTTTACATATGTTAAGAAGCAGGTCATTTTCCTGGAATGCTTAGAAGCTGCCATATTCTCAAAGAGTAATTATTTGAAATCTCCTAGTATTGTGAATCTCAGAAAACTGGTAAAAACCAGATATAAAGATATGAAGACAGCAGTGCATAAGGATGATAGATTGAAACATCTGATTTTTCTTCTTTTCAAAACCCTATTAAAGCTATAGTGAGGGGTAGCTTTTAAAAACATAATTCCACTGGGATTAAAAGAACAGGGGAGAAGATAAGAAAATGTTGAAAATTGCAAAGCTAGTGGAAGATGGACAAGGGGTAATTGATCTTACAAACTAGAAATCTGAATTTTAAAATGGCGGGAGAGAATCCGAGGCCAACCGAAGCAAGACAGCAGAATCCTCAAAAAGCTTAGGTGCTGTGAGCAGTGAGAACAGGTTGACAATCCCTAATCCAAAGTTTCAAATGGTCCAAAATCCAAAACTTTTTGGGCTCTGACTACAAGTTAACCTGGACACATATTTTTTCACTATATTAATGGTATGTCATATTTTCATTGTTAATTATTTATGTGTGAATAAGTATAAAAACTTGCTGATCAGTAACACACACAGTCAGGAGTGATGGCAATGACAAACCTCCACAGATTGTCCCCGTGAGTGGCTGACGTGACACCTTTGCTTTCTGATGCTTCGACTTATACAAACTTCATTTAATGCACAAAATTATTTAAAATATCGTATACAATTACCTTCGGGCTATGTGTATAAGGTATAAATGAAACATAAATGAAGTTTGTGTTTAGACTTGAGTCCCATTCCCAATATATGTCATTATATAATATGCAAATATTCCAAAATCTGAAATATTCCAAAATCAACACTTCTGGTACCAGGAGTTTTGGATGAGGGATACTCAACCTGTATCTCTGACAATGAGGTGAGAGAAAGAGGAGCCAAATTTAAAAGGATGGATGAAAACTATCCAAGAAGCAGGTAGATCTCCAGATCCCATCCTCATTCCACATTGCAGAGTGACTTACCACCTGGAAAGTCTAGAAGTTTCTTTCTGAGAAGCTTAGGGAGAAAGTCCCTGGCCTGGCACAGATAAGGATGAGGAGTCATCCAAAAGCAGTGGAGTTAGGTAAAGCTATGCATGCTGAATGCAGAGGCTATCCCCTTCCCCTTCCTCTCTTTCAGCTCTCAGCCATGACTTTACTCTAGGCCCAGCCAGGGAGGCAGGACCTGAAGATACTGACATCAGGGTCCCACACTCAGAGTACCCTACAGTGATGCTCACCATTTTCCAGCCAAATCATTTGTTCAGGGTTTCCAAGATTTTAGTCCACATATCTTATACATGAGTACAAGCCAAGAATTACCAGCCTTCTAAAAACAAACAAAAAAAAATCCCTAACACAAAAGTATGAGAATCAAAACAAATTATTTTTAAAAAGGCAACTCAGAGAAAGCAAAATCTCTGCAAAAATAAAAACTTTCAGAAGACAGGCATCGTACATCACCTCAGAGAAATAAAATGCATCTAGAAAACAAGAGCAGGTTACTAAAGAAAAGGAACATCTCAGAACAAACAATTGATCATATACATAAAAACACACAAGCAAAAATTTGGAACACCACTGAAGAGTTGAAATATAAAGTTGAGCAAACATACTCCAAAACAGATCAAAAGGAGAAGAAATAGTAAAATAGAAGAGATAGGAAAAGCAGAGAACCAGTCCAGGAAAACCAATAACCAAGTAGAAGGGAGAAAAACAATGAAGAAAGGAGAGAGAAGAAGAAAGAAAAGAAAAGAATTGAGGTGAAGAATTACTAATAGAATTATTTAGGAAAAATTTTCATAAACAAGGAATATCATTTTCCAAATTTTAAGAGATTACCAAGTGCCCTGCATTTCACTGTGAAAGTTCAGAAGACTCAACAGAGAGGTTTTATAGGCTTCCAGAGAGAAGGCAAAAACAAGTCACATGCAAAGGATCAGGAATAACAATGGCTTTAAATTTCCCAACAGTATAATGGAAGCAAGAAAATCATAGACCAATGCCTTCAAAACTCAGAGGGAGAGTTATTTCAAATTTCTAGTTCCAACCACATTTTCAATCAAATTAGCAAGGTAGAAGAAAGATTTTTTTCCCCTTGGGGAAAAAAATGGCTACAAATGACCAGTGGTTGCTGGTGTAGACAGTTTATTTGAGCCCTTGATTTCAGTAGGCTTTGCAAAACTTGTAAAGGGATTGCCTGAACCATAAAAAAAAAAGGCACCACAAAAAGAGATGAAAAATCCAGAAACATAAAAGAGGAGCAGCAAAGAGCAAACACGGCAGGGTTCACCATTTTCCTCAGGACTTTCTTGCTTTTTTAACTTCCTGATTCCAATTCGGGCACTACTCTAAATTCCAGAAGCTTAATAAATATACCCTTCCTATTTGATGTAGGGGTCACAGTTCATACATACCTACAAAGTCCAACATTCTATTGTTATAAACATTAGAATCCACTCTAGCCAGTTTAGGCATAAGCCAGTTTATCAAAAGACACCATGTAGACACAGTTGTGGAGGAACCAAACATTCATTCAAGTCTATTGCACAGTTTCTAGATTCTGGGGCATGACGTAGTGTTTCAGGTTGTGTTCTCCAGAAACAGATGCTGAAATGGAGTTTGGTATACGAGATACTCATTAAATGTCACACTGTGGAAGGGGAGGGCTGGGGGGCATAAGGGATTGAGCTGAGGGAGAAGGTGGGATATGTTACAGAGTCAAGAAAGCATTGGCCGGCCCCACAGTAGCTCTGGAGTAGCTGTGGTGTGCCACCATTGTTCCCCCATGACACTGTCCTGTAACACCTAGAGCTTAATACCCCCACCTCAGTCACTGATGTGGGCTACCCCAGAGAGGGCATTCTGTCAGGTGAGGCAGCTCTCTGCAGCTGAGGCAGATGCCAAAGGACCTGAAATCTGGGGCAACAAGTCCTTCCTTGAAAGGGATTCTGGATGGTTCATGTCTGTGTTCATCACACTTAGAAATTCCACCCCTACCAGTAAACCCAATGGAAATGTGTATGTGTATCTTCTAAAAGAAATGTGCACAATGTTCAGAGCAGCACTATCAACCATCACTCCAGGTCAACCACCAGATGCTCATCAACAGAACAGATAATTTGTGATATACCCATACAATGGAGTGTTATACAGCAATGAGAGCAAACAAACTAGAACTATGTGCAACAATATGGATGAGTCTTACAAAGAATGTTAAGCAAAAGGAGCCAGGCCACAAAGAACATACAGTTCTCTTTACATATAGTTCAAAAATAGCCAAAACCAATCTAGGCTGTTAGATGGTAGAATAGTGATTCCTCTTGGGTAGGCAGTGACCAGAATGAAACACAACTCAAGGGCCTCCTGGGTTTCTCTTTCTTAATCTGGACACTGGTTACGCAGTGTGGTCTTTTTGAGAAAAATCATTGAGCTGCACATTTCTGACAACTGTAACTAACTCTATATGTTATATGACAGTAAAAAAATTTAAACATTGAGTGGCTCACAAAAAAATAAGATACCAAGTTCACAAAATCTCTGGCAGTGAAGGAGCCAGGAACAAAGTGACCAGCGCTATAGTAGTGGGTGAAAATATCCAGGCAGACCACAGAATTGTTTAATGAAACCCTGTCTACAGCTGTGTGCTCCTCCACACCCAGGACAGTGGAGACTGGATACCAGTTACTCCACCAAAGCTGGCCCAAAAGAATTGGCAGTGTCTGACACAGGGCTTAGCAGATCAAATCTGCCTCGCATGACAAGTGCCTCACACTGTTCTTAGCCTCCAAGCTCACTGCGGGCCCAACAGCCTGGCTGAATTTAAGCTGCATGAAAATCTTACAGGAAAGGGAGTTGGGGAAGTGCAGTTTTTAGTCTTCCAGTCTCTACAGCAAGCCAAAAGCCAGGGAATGAGTGCTGACGAGCTAGTCTATGTGACTAGCTACAAATGGCGCCTTCACTACAGTGATAATATCACATCTTGTAACTAGACTTCACCTGTAATAAATCTCTATTGACTGTATATCACCAGGCAAAATTCAACTTCAAATTCCACTTCTCTCAAAGAAAATATAAATTGACTTTCAGCAAACTCAATCGTGGACTTGAGAGATTTCTGAGTACCGTTAAAATTCCCAGGAAGTTTTCTCTGATTTCTACCAAGAAAATTAGCACCCATTGGTAAAATAGGGATAGGCTTTTCTGACTCATCCTTTTCCCCATTGCCTTTGCATTTCCTCCACAATTAAAAGTCCCAGAAAATGTAAAAGCATTTCTAGCTGAAAGGATATAGGTCAATTTCTGCAAATCTGGAGGACTTAGCTGATACAACTGTGAAATACAAGTGCTGTATAGATGGGAGTATCAGATGTTTATTTCAACAGGTGACAAATGATCCCTGCAGAATCAGTAAATCCAGGAGAAGTGAAGAGTTTGGCTGTGGCAGAGAACAACCCGTAACTGGAACTTCATGACAAATGTCAGCTTCTTTCTTTTCTAGCCCTGCCCAGCCCCAGGACACCCAACCTGTTCCTGCCTAAATCCTGAGCCCATCTGTACAAGGCCACAAGGTGCATGAGCAGCCCCAGCCACACCATTCAGTGGGGATTTGGATTTAATTATGCTGCCAAAGGTCTAAAATCTGATGAGTCAGGGCCAAGCCAAGGATATTCAAATCGTCAGAGAGCCATACTTTCCTCTGCTATGCCATTCTTGCCCTGAAGACAGGCATGGATGTCTGATTCCATCTGGCCATGCCTGCTAGAGCCACAGCTCTTTTGGCTTAGCTACATTCCAGCCCCTGCCCACCCTCAGCGACTCCGGGGTTTGCTCATAACTGCTGGTTAGTGATACCATATTAGTCCTTAGCCTTACCTTAAATATCATCTGCCTGTTATTGTGTCTTGCTGACAAACTGAATCAGCCAGGCCAATGCCACTGCTTTGAAAACACACTGAGATGCAATCCTTCAGTCAGATCAGACAAACTGTGCTTTGTCCTCCTTCCTTTTCCCCATTAACCCATGAAACAGAGGTCTCAGCAGTCATCTTGAGCACTCCACTTGACTATGACAATAGAGTCATTCAGCCTCTCATTGGCCTTGTAGGGTCACATCTGGCTGGGAAGGAGGAGATATGGGGTCGGCACGTGACAGGCCTTCACATAGGTTCTTTCCTTGTGCTGAATAGCAGTAGCAGTGATAGGTCCTATTTATACATAGTTATGTGTAAGGCATTGGGCTATATGCTTCACAGAAATCAGTCTACCAATCCTCATGGCAATCCTTGCTTGGAAATATAATTACCTCCATTTTATAGATGAAGAAACATGATCAGAGAGACCAAATCACATGCACAAAGTCACACAGGAAGTTGGAAGCATTTTTGTGAAAACAATACCCTGCACTCTACGTTCACATCCCTTGGATGAACATATATCATCCCAGGAGATATTTATTCTATAAGAAATTGACAGGATTTCTGCACTGAGGCCTGCAAAGCCACTGGATTAGGGGTGCTCCCCAGGAAGAATAGTCATTTCTCCCCATACCCATTTCCTAAGAAATAGGTGGGTCCTCACGTAGAAAACAGAAACCCCAGAGACAAGCTAGAGACAAACAGAGGCTTTCATTCTCTGGCTGTTTTCTCTTGGACCTAGAATGGATCATTCAGTAGAGTGTGGATGAAACAGGCCGGCTTCTTCACCGTTGCTCTACGTGTGAGCACTGCCTTCCTCCCCACCCTATTGTGCCTTTTTGCCTACAACAATCTCTATTTCATCCACCTGTAGAAAATTACTTCTTTTGAGAAGCCTGATCTTCCATCTCCCTCAGCCCAGTAAGAATTAATCATTTTCTTCTTTGTGCTCTCTCAACACAGTGCTGTATTATAAGCAAGTGTTTACAAAGAGGTAGTGTCATATTGTGGGGAAAGCTTTGAAACAGGAGTTCCATGACCTGGATTCTGGGGCTGTCATTTGCTAGCTCTGTGATCTTAAACAAGGCTCTTGTTCTCATCTGTAAAATGCAGATAACACTGCTTCATCTGCTTTGCAAACAGCGCTAAATGAGATGTTTGTGAAAGTGCTTGTAAATTCTCAAGCCTAGTGCCGGGGTTGGTGATTTTTCTTTCTGTTTGGAGTTTTGTTCTGGTTTAGTCTGACTTTTGCTTCTTCCCCTAGACTGTGAGGGTGGAGACTTGTCTTAGGGTACTTTGTCTTCCACTTGGAGCCCACAGAGAGCCTGCCTGCTATAGTGCTCAATGGGAGTGGGTTCTCAACAAATGTTTATCGAAAGTATAATAATACAACTGTGGAATGTGGGATCTCTCATCCTCCACACACAAGATTTAATCACCACATCTCTCTCTTTCCCTCCCTGCATGTGTGTGTGTGCCATTCTTGATACCATTCTTTTTTCTGAGCTGTGACATCCCAACCCTACAGAGAAATTCTGAGGCTGATTGATAGAGCCAGAGAATGTTTGTGAAAAGAAATCTTTTCTCCAGATTCACACTGCCAACAGTGGCAACCCACTGTTGCCAGCCCTGCACCTTTCAAACTGGGGCAGACCCAGCTTGATGTGCAGGCTCTGGAGAGCAGCACAAGCAAGACCTGACAGAGACTGAAACCTCAGCTACATGGGTCAGCTCGAAGCTAGACTCCATGAGCCTCAGCACAGCCTACATACAAGGCTTCTGTGCCTAAGAGGGAACAGAGTTCACAAACAAAGACTCAGTTATTCATTTCCAGTGTTCTCTTTTGAGTGATTTGGAGAAATACCTGGCACGGTGCAACATGGAATGTGGTCCTGCAATTCAAGACCACATTGCAAAGAACAGTAACTCCAAGGTCAGCAGATGTATAGGTGGGTAATCTACAAGATGTAATATATAATTTTCAGAATGGGTAACTTTAGGACATTGAGGATAATTCTTCTCCATCCCACTGATACCGATTCATGGTGAGGCAAAAAAAAAAAAAAAAATGAAACGGAAGTTACTGAGACAGACCTGAATTCTAGTATGAGCTCCATATACATGTTCTTCAGTGAGTTGTTTAAGCTCTCTCCTCTTCCTTTTCAATTTGCATGTACCTTCCACAAACTAAGTAATTACTGTGCTAAACACTTCAAATAGACCGGAACAAGACATGGTTCCAAAGTGAAGGTACCTCAGCCTAGTGAATGACTCTGCGTAAAAGTGTCTAGCCAGACATGTAGCAGTGCTCAGGCTATAATAGGTTTGTTTTTTCTGTTCATCCCTGTTTCCTTTATCATAATCCCAAGCAGATATCTGATACTTTGCTATTAAATCTTTATTTTTTAATTTAGGAATTCAAACTTTTCATCATTCACACTCATTTTTAATCTCTCCCATGAATCACATCTCTGATGGATTTTTGAATAACAGATGCTTGGTATTTATAAATTATTCTTTAGCACATGTTAATTCAAATCATCATGCCCCATTGATAGAATTAAAGTTCAAACCAAGAAACTTGATTTATCTGCTGAATGGCTGTTTCATGAGTGTTTTTTAAACTTAAAAGCAGCTTAAGGATCTTCTTTACTATCTGCACAAAATCTTGGGGTCCAAGTTCCCTAGGCTGGAAACCACCACTATCTGTGGCGTTGTTTCCTGGTAATACACATTCATCCCTATAAAGAGCATTCCTTGCTTGTATTCATTGCCTATACCTTGGCGTAAATCAGTTTATGATTTTCACCTTCACAAGGCAAGAGAGATCATACCAGGTTAGGAGCAGGTGGTTAGAGCTCTTAGAGCAGGCAATCGGACAGAGAAGTGGCAGTGTAACCCTAGTTAGCAAATTTTACAGATATTGCCCACGGCCAGCTCTGAGAACTTACTGAAAAGTTTCAGATTTTGCTACTTAGATGAGTTGCTTATGCTTATCTAAAAGGTAACCATGATCACACTTACCACTGTAAGGTACTGCCCATTACAAAAATCCTTCAAGAGAAAAGCTTACACATACACAACAAAAAAATGTATATGGATCTGTATTTATTCATATATATTTCCGAGGCTTATTGGAGTGCATATAATATTAAGATTGAGAGTCTTTCTGCCTAAAACATCATTACCTCGCCATGCCACCAATGGAATGACAAACGCAGATAGGCACTAGTTGAAGTATCCTTGAATGTTAATGATCTGGAGAACACAAATTTGAAGAGAAGTGAAGAAAGATGTGCAGAGCCCCGTGATGACTTCAACTTCTTCCAATATGATTTTATTTAGAGACTTATGTCCCCCCTAGTCATAGTCCAGTACACATTGCCCTCTCCAATGAAAGGTCTAGAGTTCCATCCAAATCTGAGGCAGGAAAGAAAGTTAGGGTTTCTTGTTAGCCATAGAGTTGATTTCCCCATTTTTAATGCTTTTACAATGTCTTCTGGTTGGGACAATGAGAGAGCCTCAGTTATGTACCCATAAGTGCCAACCTGCCCCTGCTTGTCTCTGCTTATACCCAGCAGTAAAAAGTGGCGACACGGATCCTTTTTCAAGGACACGTAACTCTAGGTAACTGTACAGTCCACTTATAATTAATGAGAAGCTCAAGTGAAATTGCAAGAAGGTGATAGGAGACAGAGAAACCTATAACATACTGGCAGGGTCAATATGTGAAGCCCAAACTCTGAATCCTTCTTTTTACTGGACTGTTTACAATACCTCATGCTATTGGAAACCCTGAATTAATTTAAAGGTCTATTTTAGTCACAATCACTTTAAAAGAAACTTTCATTTTCATTTCTATTGCAAAATACAAATAATCTGCATCTATCAGACTTCTTTCTTTGTTCTCCTTTATTGAAACAATAAGTGAGAAAGGGGTCTAGAGATTGGGCTGGCGCACAGCATATTCTTATTTTTTAACTTTATTTTCATTGGAGGCATTTTCACGGACACTATTTTCAATAACACTCTACTAATCTTTTTTTCTAATTTCTTTTCTCTTATGAAAAGTTTTCTTTTATATTTAAGCCAACATGTTTGTGAAGGTCCTTTTAAATTCAAAGAAAATGAAGTCTGGCACTTTTGGTGCAGAGAGCAATTCCAGACCCGGTAAGGGAGTGCTTACAACTGAACAAAAATTCTTCTTTCACACAAAATTTGAGTTCCCTGCCCAGGGTTCACACATTAATGACTGTATGACTCATTATTATATACATCTCCAAAGCTGAGGTTCTCTCCTCTGTTAACCTGCTCGGTTCAACAGATGTTGAAATGTTAACTGAGGGACAGCAGGTGTGGTTGGAGATGTTTTTCTCCAGGTCTTTTCTCCATCACTCTTCCGAGCCCTTGTGATCCAGCCAACACCAAGTTACAAGGTTACCCAGAGGCTTTAACTGATACCTGGCACAAACTCCACTGTCATTAACAAAATCACAATTCTTCCCAGAGGTGCCTCTTTCACCTCCTTCTGTCTTAGGGAGTAGCTGATAATAGCTTTCCAAATGTCAGATGGTTTATAACTTCTGGTTCTGTCTCTGATTTTCTGCTGTGAGCACTATGTGCTTCCCAAGGGCTGAACAATCATGGGGTTTGGAGGAAAATTTTAATTTGGAAGAGTAGAGTTGGAAGAGCATAGACTTGCTGGATGAAAAGACCTAGTTTCAAATCCCAGTCACATCTTAAAAGGTGTTTGATGGTAGGCACATCACTGAAAAATCCCTTAACATCAGTTTTCACATTATGAAAGTAAAAGGAAATTTATTTTGTAGAAGTGTTGGGGAAAGTGAGACATATAACAATCTGTGGGAAAGACTTGGCATAGTAACTGCATACAAGCAAGTAACTGCATACTTTGCATAGTAACTGCATACTTTGGATAAATTGATATTTTGGTTACAATTTTTTGCTCTCCCCCTCCCCCCTCAACCCCCACTGCCCCAATTTCATAGTCTTTGCTATGTGATTTTGCAGTCCTTTCCATTTGAGACAGAATAGAAATCTTTGTTCCTTGATTTGGGGCCAAGTCATATGACTTGTTTTGGCTAATTAAGCCTGGATCCAGGTGTGCCAATTCCAACCTAGGCATTAAGAAGAAAAGTGTGTTTCTATTATCTCTCTTACATGTCTTTTACCGCCATGAATAGAGCTTCCCCAGATACTCAGCTTGGGTTCTAAAATGAAATATAGACAGGAGACCTGAGTCCAGTCTGTAGTAAGGAACAAAGCGTGGTCTGACTGACAAGGAAAGACGGGCTGTCTGGCCAAACTCAGCCAGGGTAGTTAATGCTTAGAAAACCACAAATGAGCCAGAATAAATTTTTAGTATTATCACTACACGTCATCAAATTTGGAGCTGGCTTGTTAAACAGAAACAGCTGAATGTTATACTCCTCTCAAAAGTGAGTTTTCTGGTTTGAAGTGACATCTGGCTAGCAGCCCCAATACATGCCTTTTCCATCTATCTTCTCACTGAAATATCAATAAAAATACAGCAAGGGGTGAAAAAAAAATCACACTATCACATAAATTTAGGCTAAAAGGCAATCCATGACTCTGCAAAGAATAGGTATGATCATGAGAAAACTCCATGTAAAAATTAATAACAGAATTAAAAATTGAAGAGCAACCCTTCTCTACTTCCTATCTCCACTCCCAACTATTCTATAATGAAGGTAGAACATTAAATCCCTCCCCAATGAAGGCAGAATATTAACCCCCTCCCCTATTTACTCCCCAGATGTTTCATAACCGAGTACCATTTTTCCACGTGCAAGATGAGATTGTAATACTCAGAAATTACCTGAACAGGAGTTAAGGCAATATGTGTTTGGGTAAATTGCTTGTCTGGAGCCACATGAGCTCTATAAGAAAATTGTCATAGGTAGGAGCAGAAGCAAAGAGTCCACTGGCAATAATACATTCTAGGAATTAGAGATTGTCACGTACAACATTCAGGGCCCAACAGTGTAGGTGAGAGAGAAAGGCACCACCCAAATAAAGAAAGTAAAATCCTGCAGAGAATAAGAACGCGAACTATTAACTATGCATATGTATTTTCCTTTTAACTGAACAGCTGTGATAATTGCACAAGTGGACAGAGAACATAACCAAAAGATGGGCTGTTGAAAAAGGCTGAATCTGACCTGATAGAAAATATAACAGAAAAAACAGGTTTCATGACAGCAGTATCTAACAAAATCACATAAGCAGTTTCCCTTTGATTCTCCAATCCCGTATCTCAGAATCTACCCTGATGATACTCCTCCAAAATACTAGACAGTATGTACTCAAGTTTGTACAGAGGACTGTTAAATAAATGAGGCTATCTCCATTCAGATAGCTCTACTCTGCTGTCATGCAAAAAGAATAAGGAAAGGCTCTATGTAGTGATGTAAAGTGATCTCCAAGATATATTGTTAAGTAACAAATGCAGGATTCACAACAATATGTAGAGTATGATAGCTTTTGTGTTAAAAAAAAAAAAAAAGGAAGTAGGACGTATCAACACACACACACACACACAGAGAGAGAGAGAGAGAGAGAATTATTTTGTCAAAAGACATATTGGAGGAATAAGTCACAACTAGGAAAACTGGTTATCTATAGAAGTCAGAGATAATGAGAAGAGTATTGGAATGAAAGGGAGGAGGGTGGAAACAAGAATTTTCTGAGTTTTAGTTCTTATATACTTTGTACTCATGAACCACATTATGTTTTACACATTCAAAAATAAATAAGTTAATCATGAAAGGAAAAAATCAAACATTAAAATCAAAAATAGTGACAATGAGCACTTCAAATGACATTTGAAAACAGTGTTCAGATTGTGTAACCTATAGAATAGTACAACACCAAAATGCAACATTTAGGCCTTTTTTAGGATCCTGATCAGGCAACCCAACTTCAAAAGAAAATTTGAGACAATCAGGTAAATCTAAGTATGAAATAGAAATGAGATAATACTAAGAACTTGTTTTTGTTAACTGTTGTAATGGTATGGTGGTTACATGGGAAAAGTTCTTAGAGATGCATGATGAATTATTTAAGGATGAATTGATGTGATGTCTGGGAATTCCTTTGAAAGCTGTCAACAGGGAAAAAACTGTGGTTGGGATGTGGGGAAAGATGAGTAGGGCAAACAGATTGGCAAAATACTGATAACTGTTAAAACTTGGTAGTGAGTACATGCAGATTCACTTATTAATACGTGTACTTTTATGTATATATGAAATGTAATAAAATGTCTTACAAAAAAGTCATTAAACATGGGAGAGTATAATTCTTGAAAAAGAAGATGAAAAAGACATAACAAAATGCCATGTGCAATGTATGAACCTTGATTCAATTCTTTTTTGGAGAAAATTATAGAAGACCTTTTGAGGATAAATATGAATGCACTAGCTCACAGTAGAGAGCTAGTTTATTTTAAGCAAGGTAGCAATATTGAGCTTTCCTATGTATTTTTAAGAGAATTAGGTTGAAGTATTTGGGGATGAAGGGTCATGATGTATACAACTTAATTTCAAATAGTTCGGCAAACATAACATGCATGAAACTTTTCTATTTGACTTATAATGCTTATAATACAAACAGAGAAATATTCATAAGTCTAACAAGAAATTGAAAACAATTTTAAAACTCTCAGAACATAAATACAGTATTAAATAAATGGAAAGATATCCATTGTGCTGAGATAAAAAGATGCAAAACTGTAAAGATGCCAATTCTCCCTAACATATTTTTTAATATGATTCTAAATCAAATAGCACTAGTTGTGCTTGTTGTTGCTATAGAGATGGACATTTGGAGGGTGAGGCAAGGGGGAACCTGGAAAAAGTGATGCTGTCTTATAACCTTGTCATAGGGGTATAAATTAATTCAACCACTAAAGAAAGCTCTTTGGTGACAGCTAGAAAGATCTGGAGGTGTACATGCCTAATGCCCAGCAAATTCACTCAAGAAACCTTTATATATATGCAGCAGAAATACTCAAGAACATTCACAGCAATTATGTGGGTAATAAAACATTTTTTTTAATGATCTGGAAACAGTCCAAATGCCCACAAACAAAAGATACCAATAAATTGTGATATATTTATATAATGGAATACAAACATCAGTACAAAATTAACATAGATGAATATCATGAACATAATATTGAGCAAAAACACCAAATCAAGAGGAATTTGTCGAATATAATGTAGTTTATACACAGTTCGAAAACAGGTACAACTAAACAGTCCTTTGTCATATTTGTAGATATGTAAATACATCTGGAGATGAGGTAGAAAAAAGGCATACAGAACCTTCTACGTACTACTTCTAGGAAATGTTCCATCCCCCAGACATGTGGGATCACTGGTGTTTAGCATTTTTAATACTTACATTTATGATAAAATATTCGTTTCTACCATTCAGTCTTTAATTAAAATCTTTTAAATTACATTAAAATTCACTATCAAGTAAATGTGCATATTTAAGCTGGAAAATAATGAAAAGTATAGGTAATGAAATTGAATAGACATACCATATTAGTGAAAAGAATTATAAGCAGTTAATTAAATTAAAAGTAATTGGTGCAGGAAAAGGAATACACAGAAAAAAAATGGAAGAATCTAGAGTCTATAAATGACATTAAGATTCTGTGAGAATTTAGTATATGAAAAGATGGCATATTTTACAAGAGATTAAAATAGTATTGGGACAACTGGCTTACCATCTGAAAATAAAATGAAGATGGATTAATACTCCAAACCTTACACCAAAATGCATTTCAGAAAAACTGACCATTTAAAAGTAAAAAATACAGGATGTTCACTTTTCCCTGCTTTTCTATTTTATACAGTCATCCCAGTGTGCATATAATTTTATGTTCTATATTTCATATATATTGTACATATCTTGTATGCTCTTATGGTATTCATATTTATAATACAATATATATCCAGAGGGTTTACCCTAAGTTCCTTAACATTTCCCTAACTTTGTAATTCGAGGTTACTGTAAATTTATGATACAGTATGAAAATAAACTCTTTTCTACAGAAAAAAAATAAGTAAAGTAAAAAATAAAGCTCAGGCTGGGTGCAGTGACTCAGGCCTGTAATCCCAATACTTTGGGAGGCCGAGACGGGTGGATCACCTGAGGTCAGGAGTTCAAGACCAGACTGGTCAACAGGGTAAAATCCCGTCTCTACTAAAAATACAAAAAATTAGCTGGGCATGGTGGTGCATAACTGTAGTCCCAGCTACTTGGGAGGCTGAGGCGGAGGTTGCAGTGAGCCAAGATTGCACCATTGCACTCCAGCCTGGGTGACAGAGCGAGACTCCATCTCTAAATAAATAAATAAAACTCAGAAATTATTTTTAAAAGTGATCATTAATTTTTAAAAAATAATCTTGAATGAAAAGGCATTTGAAATTCAAGACAAACTAGAAAGTTGGAAAAATACTTTTTGCATGTAAAAGACAATGGGCTGATATTTTAAATATTACTGCTTTATTAAGTTACTAATGACTATTTAGCACTATGAATCAAGTATTATAGTAAGTGCTTTACATGAATTACCTATTTTAATTCTCACAAGAAACCTAAATGATGGATACCCTTACTATTTGCATTTTATAGATGATGGAACTGAAATACAGAAAGATTAAGTCGCTTGTATCAGATCAAACAGCTGATAAGTGTTCAGTCACGATGTGAAACCATGCAGGCTAATACCAGAGGCCCTGCTTTAAAACACCATTTTATGCTGCTGATGAGTAAGTTATTAAAAAAATCAATAAGAAAAAGATAAACATCATTACTTAAAAATAAAGGATATACATAAGCAATTCACAAAGTAATAGATATAATCAATAATCATATAAAAGTGCCAAGAAAACAACAGTGAGACACTAATGCCTATCAAATTGGCAATTTTAAACAAATGATAAAACCAAAGTTGTTTTAAACAAAGTGAGGAAAGAGGTATGGCCATTTTGTTTTGGTTTGATTGTGAATTGTTGAAACTTTTTCAAAAACAATTTGCCACTACCTACCAACATGTAAAATACACATGATCTTTCCTAAAAACTTCTTTCCTAGAAATATGTAACATGTTCAGAAAGTCATGATGGCATGCATTGCGAAATTTATGTTATAGAAAAATATTATACTAATAACACCTTAAAATACTACAATGTTTGACAGTAGGGAAATTAGTAAATCAATTTTGGTTAATCCATATAGTCGAATTCTATGGAGTTGTTACAAACAAATGTAACAATTCTATGTATAGAGACCTGAGAACATCTTCAAAGTATAAGTGAAAAACAAAAATATGTGAACAACGTTAATAACATTATCTTATTTGTGTAAAGTGTGTGTGTGTATGTGTGTGTGTATGTGGAAAAATGATTTCTGGTGCATACGATGGAACTTTGAGAGTAGTGACCACCAGAGACCAGTTAGGATGTAGGGGAGGAAATTTACTTTCTTTCTTTCTTCTTTTTTTTTTTTTTTAAATGGAGCCTTGCTCTGTAGCCCAGGCTGGAGTGCAGTGGCACGATCTCGGCTCACTGCAACCTCTGCCTCCTGGGTTCCAGCAATTCGCCTGCCTCAGTTCCTGGGTAGCTGGCATTACAGGCGCCAGCCACCACGCCTGGCTAATTTTTTTATTTTTAGTAGAGATGGGGTTTCACCATGTTGGCCAGGGTGGTCTCAAACTCCTGACCTCAAGTGACCCACCTACCTTGGCCTCCCAATGTGCTAGGATTGCAGGCATGAGCCACCACCACACCTGGCTGAGATTTATTTTCTAATTTACATTTTTCTATACTGCTTGATGTTTGAGTATGTGAATATATCATTTTACCAATATAATTTTTAATAGTTAACTGTTAAAAGAACCAAAAAAGAGAAACAAACTGATTCTATATTATCTTTGCTTCTCTGCTTACAAAGAGAAAACTACATATGAGACTATTATTTTTTAAATCTATAAAACAAAGAAGGGAGAACACTCAAAGTTTGCACAATGTCTTTGGAGATAATCAGTCAGCCCAGAATCAAATTTCCTAAAAGTATTAGGTGATCATAAAAGGAGAGAGGGTAAGCACAGCCTCATCACGAGGTTAGAGAAATTTGCGATCAAAATTATCAGCAAAGGGACAGAGAAGATGTTAGGAGAAAGGTTCATTGCCAGATAATTTAATAAAACCCAATAAAAAATATTGAAGGCAGCAAGGAGGAAATTCAGTGTTACAGAAATTTCATCTGTCCTACAAAGGACATACCTGAAAAGCTGAGGAACAATTCTGAAATATAAAGAAAAACAAAAAATGAATAAATATCAAATATACATAAATATAAGTAAAATAGGACAACTCACTAAATACCAGGAGATGAATAAATAATATCTTCAGTTTTTAAGGGATTGTGTCAGAAATTCTGTATACTATAGTAGACTGGATTGCTAAAATGGCAACAAGCGTCCCCTTCTTTCATGAGTCCACTTTTGCAATGTGACTTTGCAGCATCTCCCATTAGGAGATGGAGTCTATTTTCCCCCACTCCTTCAACCAGAGCTGGTGGTCTCAGTTCCTTGCTTTGGACAATAGAACATGTTAGACATCCCACTGTGCCAGTGGCAAGCCTAGGCCTTGTAACTGCATGTAATTTGCATGTTCTGTGCTTTCTCTGGGAAGCCTGCCAAACTGCCATATGAACAAGCCTGGCCTTTGCCGGCTGTAGGATGAGTCCACAGAGGACAGAGCCATTCCAGATGAGGCCAGCCCCGAGCCAACCTGACAGCTACCACAGATACATGAGTGAGACCATCCTAGACCAGAAGTTTCCAGAAGAGCTCAGCCCACATTGGCAACCTGCAGAATTCTAAGCTAAATAAAAGATTATTGTCTTAAGCTGTTAACTTTTCAAAAATCTTTTTGACAAGGAAAAATTATATTTATGGTATACAACATTGTATACATATGTACCTTTTACATATACATATATATACACCTTTTTATACATACCTTTATATTTCTATGCCTGTACAAATATATAAATACCTTTTTGTGGTAAGAACACATATAATCTATTTTCTTAGCAATATTTAAGCATGCAATGTATTGTTCTTAACTGCAGTCACTATGATGTACGATAGATCTCTTTAGCCTATTCCTCCTAACCGAAATTTTGTGTCCTTTGACCAACATCTCCCCAGTCCTCCTGCTGCTCAGCTCCTGTTAAAGTCATTAACTTTTGATGTGGCTTTTAAGGCAGCAATTGCTAATTGATACATTCACATTGACCCTAGCTGCCATTTTTGTGAGAAGGCAAAGAAAGATAATCTCAACAATAAAAGAGACTTGAAATTACATTATCTTTAAAAAATTACTTGAAGTTGGACATTAAACAATGAAAAAAGATAAAGCAAAATTAAGATACCAAGACAGGAGAAATCATAATATAAAATTATTGGTCAAGACTACTGATAATAACTAGTACAAAATGACTAAATTCTTATAAATATGACTTGAAACAATATAAATGATGATAATATGCTCATGAAATACATAATACAAAACTAATTATGAAATTGTAAAAAACTAAAATTAAGTTCGTATCAGTAAATAGAAAAGAAAGAGTAAGTAAAAGTATGTTCAAATTCTTATTTTAAATTATAAAAGGGACTCAAAAAAAACCAATTGTTATATTAAATAGATATATGTTATGACATGTTTGAAAAAAATTTAAAGGATTAAAAATGTGATGTTAAAACAGACTGCAATTAAAATATGCAAACCACTGGGGAAAAGAAAAACAATGAATGCAAAATCCATCTCGCATACAGCAAGACAGAAACAACGCAAAAGAAAAGCATGAACAACAATCAAATGAAATCAAAAAGACAGAAGTAGGAGCAAATATATCATTTATTGCAAAGAACATAGAAAGATTAAAATTCCATATGAAACATAATGTATGTAAACAAAATCCAACTAAGCAAAAAGCCTAATGTTGAAAAAATACATCAGACAAACACAAATAAACTGAAAATGACAATTGAAGTAATCAAATCAGACATTGCTGAATTCGGGGCAGATATATTAAGGGATTCTTAATGGTTTTATAATTAACATTTTATAATGATAAAGAAAATCTATAGTTACATTATAAATATCCACAAATATGCATCATTCAACATTGTTTCAATAAATAGAATGAAAAGCATAAAAACAAGACAAAATTGTTAAAAGCACAGTTATAATGCTATTGACAGATCAAATAGATATAAACAAAAATTGAGTTCCTATAGTTGCTCATCTTTTTAGACTCTTGGACCCCTATGAGAATCTCATGAAAGATCTCTCCTCATTCAGCAGTATGTGCATACTGCCTGTATGTCAGGGAATTTGTGGATACCCTGAAGCCCATTCATGAACTTCTTTGTGGACCCCTATGGTTTACTAATACTAGATAAAAGAATTTGAGTTAAATAATTAATAAAGATTGGTTTAATAATTATCAAACTTTAACTCTATGGAGAGTAGATTTCCAGTGCCCAGGGCTCATTCGCATAAATCTATCATATATTAGACCACAAAGGCAATCTATAATTCTAAAAAGTATATATTATGCAGACCACATCTCTAATCAAAGTACAGTAAAACTAGAGACTAATAAGAACATATTAACCCTAAAAATAGAGCCACTTTGAGTTGTTAAAAGTCGCTCTCTAAAATAACTCTTTGGTCAAAGAGGAAAAGAAAATGATGACTAGAAAAAAAAATAGCAAAACTAAGAACACTACTTACTATGTCTTAGAAATGTAGATGAGTGATTAACACCACATTAGTTATTAAAAAGTCGCCCTTTCAATAAATCGTGTTTGGACAACAGGCTAATAAATTGGCACTGAGGATACAAAGGAAAAATAGAATTCATAAAGAGCTAAGTCAGTTTTGAAATAAAAGGAAAGATGAGGTGGGGAGGGCACGTTATTCTACAAGACATTAAGATGTAGGAAAGGCCATTGTGATATGAACAATATGGACTAATATGGAAAAGGATAAATGTAACAAATGTGGAACAGAATACAGACCTCAGAAATAGATTTGTTTGTATGTGACTTTGATTTACAGTAGAAGTGACTCTGTAAAGCAAGAGGAAGGGATGATTTGGATAGAATATAGTGTTGAGAAAATTGACTCCCCAGAACATGAGGAGATGATGCAGAGAAGGCATTCCTGAATGGCCAACATGCATATAAAGAGACTCATACACACAAAAGTATATAGAGAAACAAAAGCTAAAATGACACTAAGATACCATTGCATATCCATTATAATATAGAAATTAGAAAGATGGGTGAAGATGTCAGAAAACAGGCTCCTTATGCAGTACTGACAGTCGTATACACTGGTCCTGCCCTCCTAGAAAGCCATCTGGCTGTGTCCTCATTAAAATAAGTATGCACACATTTGTGATCCCTGAGTCCCTCTCTTGGCCATACCTCCTAGAGAAATTTTTCAGCAGGTTGGTAAAAATGCATTTTAGAAGATGTTTTAATGCATATTTTTGGCATTGGCGATAACCTGGGTATCCAACAACTGGGGAATGGGTAAGTTAAAGGTAGAAAATATAACACAACATTATTTAGCCTTAAAAGTAATGAATGAGATGGCATTCAGCACCGTGGACAATGATTTAATATATGTTGTTGGGTGAAAAGTTTTTAAAAAGACAGAAATTTATAGTATAATGCCATTGCATAAACTTTTTAAATTTTTTTAAAACTTTTGTGGGTACATAGTAGTAATATATATTTAGGGGGTACATGAGATGTTTCGATAGAGGCATGCAATGTGAAATAAGCACATCATGAGGAATGGGGTATCTATCCCCTCAAGCATTTATCCTGTGAGTTACAAACAATCCAACTTTATATGCAACAAACTATTTTTCAAAGATAAATGAATTTAAGATTATATATAAAGTGTATATAACAGATATCTATGGAAGAAGATAAATAGACAATAAAACAGGAATAAAGGAGAAATTAAATAAATGGATTCATACAGGAGAGGGGACTTATATGGATGTATGATTACAACGTGCTATGATTAATTCAACATTTCCACTTTTTAAAGTATGTTTAAAAACACTAGCTTGCTTCTCCTCTAATTTAGATTCAGTTAGCATTTGCAGAGCATCTATGAGTGCCAAGTACTTTCACATTCTTTCTTTCATGTAATGCTCACAAGAAACAGAGTTGTTTGTTGCTATGATTGTCTACATTTTGCTAAAGGGAAACAGGCACCTGCATTTAAAGAATTTACCCAAGGTCACAAAGTTAATAAGTAGAAAAGAAGGGATTGAGACCTGGGTCTGTCTGATGCATTATGCTCCCTCTAACATAATCTGGTGTTTCTGTGTGGTGTTACAGTGTTAAGACATCATTTAAACTCATGAACCATAAATCATGCTACTAGAACTATAGACAATAGATTGGATACTGACTCCTAAGAGCCATGAACAAAGATATTGATGCTGCTGTGATGATATCAATCACAACACAACAACACAAGAATGTATAAATCCTGCCATGACCTCTCTTCCCAGTGGGGTTCCTCACCATAGGAAATACACTCACGAAACTAGAAAGGCCTGAAAACTGCAGTTGAAGGTTATGGCTCAGGCCTGTGGGCCTACACTGAGCTTCCTCCTTTCTCCCCTTGAAATAAAGATAATCAGGCCCTGATCCACTTAAACAAAATCTTGCCCTTTTTGGAGAGTCATCAGAACATAAGATACTGATCATCTCTATCACAAGGCACAAGATTTTACATAATAATTCCGTCTTCGTATAGGAGCTTCAGCCGAGACTCCAAGTTTTGTAAGAAGTCAACAGAAAGTGTGTCCATTGCTCCAGAAAAGATGAGTGAGTGCTTATGACAGGGATCCACTGATATCTATGTCCTGTGCCTCTTCTGGAAATACTGCCAGACTACATTTGAGTCTCCTCTTCTATGTGAGGGAGGCCGGATAACTAGCTTTCAGCAATGGAATAGAAGTAAAAGGAACTATCTCACCAACCAGCCATGTCAATTAAAAGAAAAGTTATCTTCCTTGTGTCATTGAGTTATTTATATATTAAACTTACTGGGTTAGAATAACAACCATTTATTTATATCACAATTCAGCATGTCAGCGACTTAGGACCAGCTTGTTGGGTGATTCCTCTAGGCTTCTCATGGCTCCCTTTTGTGTCTGCAGTCAGAGGCAGATTAGCAGCCTTCTCTGCTTCTGGAGTTTGGCTGGCTCTAGGCTGGGGTGACTGCACAGCTGACCACATGTCTCTCATTTCCCAGCAGAAAAATCCAGGCTCATTCATTTGGAAGTGGCAGGATTTCAGGAAAAAGAGCAGAAGTGTGTAAAGTTTCCTGAGGTCCAGGCTCAGAACCAACACAGTATCATTTTTAGCCACACTCTGTTGGTTTTAACAGACTACCAAAGGAAGCCATGATACAAAATAAGGCACTTCACCTAGAGTAGAGCAAAGACACTAGTCAAAGAAGCCTAGATACTGAGCAACTACACAGAGCAGAGATCCCCTATAACCACCAATCTGCTGACCACTTTGGTCAATGACATGACCATTTAAAGCCACCGGGGTGTTTGTTATAGCACTTGGCTTATGCTGACTTGGCTCACTAAGCCACCAAACTCATTCAGCCCATCTTTAACATCCAGCTTACGTGAAAGAAGACTTGGGTTAATTAAAAAGGGAATCAATAGAGAAGATTCTTGCCCCTTGCCTACCCCAAAATAACTGAGAGTTCCCCAAAACTCATTTTTGGAGATGGGCATTGTCGGATAGGAGGAACTAGTAGAAACTTCCTCCCTGTCTGAAGGTTTGTGTAGCCAGAGAATCTTGTGATGAGGTTGAAACATGAGAGAGCTGTTGGGAGAAAGGGATGTGGTTTCCCTAGAACCTGGGGAGATACAATCGTGAAGGGCTGGCTGGAGCACCACCTGAATAGAAATGGACTGTACCATGAGAATTTGGTGGATGAATGAAGCCAATTTTTCATGTGGACCCTGTGAAATTTAGTACACAATTAAGTTATTTTGAGAGGACTTCATTGAAGAGCACTGACCACCTTCTGGAGCAAAGCATTCCTGGTGATGTGCCATGGCAAGCTAGATATGGGGAGGATTTGTAAGAAGTGAGCAAAGAATGTGTTCATTGCTCCGGAAAATTGTAAGGCTTTAGAGACCTTACTGGAGGTCTCTGAGAATGCACAAAAGAGGCTGGGTGTGGTGGCTCAGGCCTACAATCCCAGCACTTTGGGAGGCCAACACAAGTGGATCACTTGAAGTCAGGAGTTCGAGACCAGCCTGGCCAACATGGTGAAACCCTGTCTCTACTGAAAATAGACAAATTAGCCAGGCATGCTGTACACCTGTAATCCCAGCTACTTGGGAGGCTGAGGCAGGACAATTGCTTGAACCCAGGCGACAGAGGTTGTAGTGAGCTGAGACCGTGCTACTGCCCTCCAGCCTCAGTGATAGAGCAAGACCTGTCTCAAAAAAAAAAAAATACACAAAAGAACAAGCAATTGGATGCCTGCCTTTACTGAGGGCTTTTGACAGACACAATAGAGATACCAGTCAGGTTAAAAAATGGCAAACAAAAAGCAATGCCTCCTCCTGTAAATCCACCACTCCATATTCTCTAGATCAGAAAAAGCCAAAATCAGCAGTGTTCATTGGAAAATAGGGACACAGAGAAAGGAAGACCAGACCACATTCTTCCCCTCTCACCTACAGACCCTCAAACCACCAGTTTTTTCTGACTTTGGAAGAGGGAGAAACCTGAATTGGAGAGTCTGAAGTTTTGGTGTTAGATTAGACTGGACTTTTTAGTCTTACCCATGAAACTATTTTAATATACCAAGATGACTAGAAAAGTAATGAAATCTGCCTGCAACAGCATGCAATGGGTGGGAAAGAAAACTTCTACAGAAATGTTTGTGGGAGAAAGAATGATTCCTATTTATACCCCACTAAGCCCAGTGACAAGAGAAACCCAAGCCAAATAACAAAACTTACCAGAAGGTTGATTCTACATCCTACAGCCCAAAGTTTCCTCCATGTAGTTGAGCTGGCTAGATGGAGCTGGAAGGTAGTAGGGCTTCATATGGACCTGGCAGATGTACCTTGGCTGTGACCACACCATTGGGAAGAAGCTTGGGTCTGTGCCACTCCCAAGATATTCTGAAGCTTGCAAGACCAACACATCCCTCTAACTCAACTCAACTCTTCTCAAGCTCTGACATTTTCTGCTACCAAAACCTATCTCATAGTTAACAAAAATGTCAAAACTCTGCAGTTTCTTCCTCTGAAACATGTCTGTCACTCCAAATTTCTTGCTGTTCAAGACATTCTACTTCCTAAACAACACATTTGTCCACTATGTTCTATTTATATCAATAAAATATATCCTACATATAAAGTAACCCCAAATACCAGATTACATACAAAAGGTATGCTTTCCATGTTACTTTACCTAATAACTGTTTTTATGTGATTAATCACGCATCTGATCAGTATTAGACACATTAATGTGCCAAGATTTGCCTCAGAAAAAGGGATCAGAGAAAGACCTGAATCTGTTTGTTGATCTTTAAACCACATGTAACAGACCCTGTAGATGTCCCATCCATAATCCTCACACCTTGCCATCTTGGTGCTTGCAGGCAGACTTCTAACTGCCAGTATCTGCAACTCTTTGCCTGAGATCTTTCTCCAAAACTTCCAACAGGTTTTTGAGTCTTGGAAATATTAGGGAATTAACATTTCCCAGAGCAGCCCTCAACTGATGATGGATGAGATTTGGTGTGTAAACACCCCAGCTTCCTCACCACAGGGGTGGGATAAGTCTGAGGTCTATCTTCCATTCTGTTTCCCAGAGCTCCCCTACGTGACTGAGCTCCAGTTGCTCACAGTGATAACTGGCTTGTTAACACATCCTTTAGTGGCGAACTTCTCCCTATCTCACTTCTCCACCCAATTCTTGAGTTTCTTTAAGGTCCCAAATAAAGCATAATTTGTACTCAAAATCTTGTCTTGGGTTCTGTTTCCCCAAAACTAAAACAGCACAGTAGCCCTGCCTGCTAGTTAAATGTGGCCCAAAGAATACTTTTGCCCTTGAAGAGTCGATTAGCTTTTCCTCCCTGAGAATGCAATAAGTGGAAATACAGACATGTGAGAAGAGAGACCAGAGAGCATTCCACAGTCCATCCAATGCAGTGAGAACCCAAACCTCCACTTTGCTTATTCTACATGGAGATGTGTCTGAAACTACCTGCAATCAAGCCTTCTCTGCCTGTCTCCCCAGTCATGGAAATCTTCATGCTTTGTTTTGATGAGAGTAGACATGTCTGAGGACAAGAGGTCTTCCAAAACCAGGTTAGTTTGGTCACACATTCTCTGCATTTTGCATCTTTCTGAAAGCATTCCTTTGAAAATTTTTGGTGTTGGTTAACAGGGTGATCATCATTCTGGAGGAAAATGTTCAGAGACAGAGAACAGATGCAAGTACGTGACTCTCATCTGGACCATAATACCCCAGGAAGTCAAAGGTATGCAAAACACCCAGACTCAGAATTAACTGCGATAGATGGTGCCTAAACATCTGCCACTGGTAGGAACCAGACTACTGCTCCACCTGCTCATAAGAGAGCTTGCAATCATCTCCCACAATACCCTTTCCCCCAGGGAAGGCTTCTCATCAACCAAACTCCTCTCCACTTGCCTCCCTCACTGTTTTTTCCTCTTTTAAAATCATAATCCCGTGATCACACCTGTCCTCTGGGGCTTCCACTCCCCTGCAGGGCCATCTGACTTTCCATATCTGTGCTTCATCTGCTCTCTGAGAGATGTGGCTTAGCATTTCAACCGCTCTTCAACATGGCACCAAGAGTATATCTTCTTTGTTCTATAGTTCTTGAAGAGCCTTAAATCTACATGACGTCAGCCAGAGTTTATAGGATTATACTAGATGTTCAGTCATTTAAAAATGAACTTCAACTTGGTAGTTTGCAAAAAAGTCACACCTGTTGACAATAACAATAACAACAAACATACATACCAATTGCTATGTGCTGGGCCTATAAGGTATTATTTTCTCTATTTTATTGATGCAGAAACTAGGGCAGCAGAACTGTAAAAGGACTTGTAAGAGTTCATAGAGTAAACATGGCAGAGCCAAGATTCAGGGCTGCCATCTATGGCTGTTCAGGTTATGCCTGGCACTATATCAGGAAGTTCCATTTGCCTCGGCTAACATACAGCCTGCACAACACTACACACCAGAACCTGAACGTAGGCAGACTAACTCCAAAGTTCTTATGGACTCTCTAACAAAGGGAGTTAAAGCATAGCATAAGATTTATATATCAAGAATTGTTTATCCCAGAAAAAAAAAATCAACAATAGAGGAATGACTAAGCTAATTATATTTAGGCCACCTCATAAATTATTTTAAAACTATTAAAAATAATGTGTAAAAAATGATGTAATACTGAAAGATGCCTTAAATTATAGTAAGGGATGAAAAGAATCAGCATATTAAAGTCAAAATCAGAAACACACCACCTACCTTGAGCTCCTGAGATGATACTGTAACTTCTGGGACCAACCAGATACCCTCTGATAGGTCAACTACATTTTACTCCTGTCATCATGTGCAGGAGAGCAACTGGTCCTCAATGGAATAAAACATGTTTCTAGCTGAAGTTTTCTCTTCCTGACATCATGCTTGTTCCTGCATATCCATCCAATCAGAGTATCTAAAACAACATTGCACCTGGCAATGGAACTCAGAGTACAAGAAATCAGGTAATGACTAATACCAGTGGAATTTGCCAGGCTTACCATTACTTCATTACCCAGAGGCAATTGGCCTTACAGACCATGAAAATATTTGCTTTCTCCTTCAGGTCGTAAAATTATTAAACTAAAAATTATTTCTAAAACGTACCTCCTCCATTTCTGACCTGGATAAGACGGCAGATTCTTGTCCTCTCTAGTGCTCCCTACAACGCACAATAATAAACATTGAAAAATAACTCAAGAGGCAATGAAAGGGGAACTCTGAGAGGCAGAAGATAAGGGTACATTGATTTGAGAGCCCAGGACTGGAGGAACAGCACAGTGTCAGGGCAACCTATGTCCTTGCCCTCTACGAAAGAGGTGATCCAGGTCCAGCATTTCTTGATCCAAGCCTAGCAACAGAAGGCAGCCCAAGTAGGCTAAGGTCTCCCCCACATTGAACAGGAGTCCAATACACCACCATGTGAGCCCAGCAAATAGGGTGGATCAGAAGCCCACTTACATACTAAGGGGCCAGGGAAGCTTTCTTCTTCCCTGATGGACCTGAGACTCCCCTCCTCCTCTACCCAGAGACACCATGAAGCTGGGAGGCACCAGAAAGGGAAACACACCAAAATAAGAGAGCATCATGACTAAATGAATTCTTTTTGCAGACAAAAATAAAAAAGAAAATCCAAAAAGAAGTGTTTTTTTGAAATCATTCACTTTGCCACCAGACACAAGAAGGTCCTGTTTCCCACGGACCAAGTCTATATAGCCCTAACCCATGCCCTGAGAGCCCCTGGAATACACAGCTACAGACAGCCACAGATACCCTATATCCTTGCCCCTAGGGACATCATGAAGGAGGGTTTGATCTACCAGATGGTGTGTGACCATGACTCAGGATTACGTTCCCCTCAATTCCCTCAGAGACAAAATGAAATAAGGGGAAAGCCATCCCTGACTTTGTTGAAAACACAGCACCCTACATTGGTTATATAATCATCTTATTTTTTAGGGCCCTTTTCTGTTATTTCATTTTTAAGAAACCCACCACTCACCTATTCATCCTGACAGAAACTTATTCCAAGCTATGAGAAAGCAGAGAAATACTGCACAACATTAAAGCAAAATAATCTGACTGAATCAAGCTCCATAGGGGAACCAGGGAAAGAGTGAAGAACCAAGCAAAATGGACGAGTCAGGGGACTAAAGGTGTAAAACAGTTCGGTTTTGAATTCTTATTTCTAGTTTTTGCAAAGTAGCATCATAACTAAGAGATTTTCCTCTAAGTTGCTATAAAAAGCAGAAGAGGGCCCGGATGTCACCAGCAAGCTGTCAAGAAATACCTTACCCTTCCCAGAGAATGACTTTGGAAAGAAGTCATTCTCAGAATGTTTACCAAAGGAGAGAAGGAAGTCAGTACCCCACGCTTTTCCTGGATTCGTAATCCCTTGCTCATCTGCTGGTTTTTAATTTCTATCTGGACAGCCTACTGTGAGGCTGCCCTGACTAGCTTCTTCCCACAACAAGGAGCTTGCAGTAAGTGAGAAGAGCAGAGGGACGAATCACACTCCACTTTCAAAGTGTCTTGTTATGGAAAATTTCCTTGCATCGCACCCTAGAGCATTAACATAAAATAATTTCTCTAATGTTCGAAAGAACTTATGAGAACGTTGTAAAAGTATCAGTAGAGCACACATTCATTCACTTCTTTAACAAATAAGTATTGAGCAACTTCTACATGCCAACTATTGTCTGAGCCACAGGAAACACAGCAATAAAAGAAAAAAGAATCCTGCTTTAGAAAGTTTACAGTGGAGTGGGAAGAAACAGACAAATGGTTAGCAGCATCTGACCATAAGGTAGGTTAAAGAAGAATTAAAGTAGGTTAAGGAAGGCAGGACTAGGAATATAGGGGGTGGAATACTGTTTTAAATACTGAAAGAGAATCTTTCTGAGGAGGTGAGCTTGAGTAGAGACAGAGTGAAATGAGGGGAAAATATGTAAAAATGTGGAAGAAAAGCATTCCAGACAGAGAAAAAAAAAGTGAATGGGAATATGCACGTTCATATAGAGTGAAGAGGGGAGGATGGATGAAGAGTCCTGTGCTGGCGGTGAGAGCAGCGTTGATGGGAGCAGCTCACAGAGCACCTATGGCCAATGGAAGGATCAGACTTTCACAGGGTGCCATGTGAGAAGCCACTGGAGAGTTTTGAACGAAAGAGCGACATCATCTGGTCAATGTCTCTAAAGGGTCATGTGGGCTGCTGTTGCAGGATAGGCGGTGGAAGGGGCAAAACCAGTTAAGAGGCTATTGCCGCAGTCAAGACAAAAGATAGGGGTGGCTTGAATCAAGATGGGAGCAGTGGAGGTGATGAGACGTGGTCAGATTCTGAACAAAATTTGAAAGTAGAGCTGACAAAATTTGTTGATAAATTGGGTACATGGACTGTAAGTGGGGAATAGGAATCAAGGCTGACCCCAAGACCGTTGACCCAAAAAGCTGATAGAATTTACTGAAAAGCAGAATACTGCAACAGAAGAAAATCAGAGGTAGGTATGAATAGAATTAAGAGTTTGATGGAAGATATGTTCAGTTTGAGATGCATGTTACATGCCTTAGAGGCCCTGGCAAGCAGACAGCTGGACTCACAAGTCTGACATCTATGGGGCAGGTTAATTGCTGAAGTTACTTTTGGAAGTTATTCCCAAGATAGCTGGTACTTGAGCCACAGAAGCGAAGTTTACAAGGACAGAAACCTGCTTGTATAGGCCCCTTGGATTTCAATCATTTACCAAATTTGTACAATAGTAAACCAAATAAAAAATAAATAGAACAATAAAAATCTGTCTCTAGATCTTATATAGTCGAAGTAGAAAAGCCTCCAGATCTTTAAGACATGCAGTTTACTAGCTCTCTTCAATGAATCCAATGAGCATAAAATATGTGTGAGCATATAATATGAGGATGACCAAAGAAGGGAATTTAGACCAAGATCATCAAAAAATTTTCATACATTACATCAAAAAGACATCTGATACACACAAACACATACACACTAAATCCAAGATAGATAGATATAGACTTACCATGGACATTTATACTTAATTATCTATAAAGAATAGAATTAAGTCCCATTAATTTTTTTAAATTATTTCTCCAACTCAAGACTTTCAAACCTCCTGTCTCTTTTATTTTCCCTCCCTTGCTCATCTCAAACCAAAACCACAATTTATTAGATCACTCTTACCAAACCAAAGAGACTTGGGCAAAGGAGTAATTTTTATAAGCTAACTGGGGATGTTATCATTTTTAACAGACAACACTTGATTTCTCACCTGATGTACTAAAGAATGGCAGAAAGAAAGCCTCTGGGGAGAAAATGAGATGTTCATAGCTTAAACGCTAAAAATAACAGCCCCATAACACTGAATCTCATTACCATGCAGTGAACACTCTCGCCCTCTCATCAACTGTGATGTGCACAAGATGTCTTTCAGAAGCCCACACGTGCGTTTACACTCGTGCCTACCTACCATGCCACCCCCACCACAGACACACATACACACACGCCCCACCAGCAATGATGCCGTTACCTCTTGTAAACTTGGAAAACATGTGTCAGAGCTAGAACCTTGTCTTGTCACATTATCATAATTTACTGCCCAAGATATGAGTCTGTGGTTGCAAACCATTTTGTTCCTTGTGCAGCAGATTTGGCCAGAGCTGGTGAGAATAATGAATGCAGCTGCATGTCCAATGTGCGAAGAGGATAGATATTCAGACCCAGGGTGAATTAGAGAAAGAAAAACCCCAGCAGGAGGCACAACTCAGCTCACTCAAGCTTTGTCACTCACTGTTTACATCATGTTCACCTATAAAATAGATAATGACAATATTTTCCCATATATTTCTAAGCTGCTGGTCTCTGGGGAAGTCTAAAAGTTCATGGTGGCCTTAAAAATATGTATCAGATTTTTAGCAGACAAGAAAAGAGATGTGAAATCAGCATTTTATCAATCACTGGACTGACCTCCCTATGACCCAGGCAAGGGACTATTTGCAAGGCTACCAAAAAGCAATGAGCCTTATCCTACTCCACTGTTTTGTCCTTAAATTCTGTTGTAAGTCTTTTGGGGAAAGCTTTACCTCCGGAATCTTGTCTAGGAGTATTCTAGAGGGGGAAAAGCCAGCATAGCACACCACACCACACCACATCACACCACACCAACTCATCTTTCTCTCTCTCTTTCTACCATACCAAGCCCCTTCTTTGGTGCCTTCAAGTGGGCTGCCTTTCTTATCCTACCATTGCTTGGAATTATCAGAATATAGGATTAACACTTTATGTGCTAGGCTTCAAGAACAGTTTCAACATCCATGGGGCATGTTAGAGTTTGAAAATGCCTTCATTCCCTTTATCACAGTGAATGCCTCCAACAAGACTCTGAGAGAAGCAATGTGGGCATTACTTTCCCATTTCACAGTTGAGAAGGGACAGCTCAGTGTTAAGGTAGCACAGAGGCCAAGGTAGGAAAAGGCTGGCAGCAGGATATAACCTGGAGGCCGGTGAGTTGAGGTCCACCTGCAGGAACTATATTCACTTGTCTTTCTTTATAAGAGAAGATTCTGGTCTCAGGCAGACCCGACTGCCACTCAGGCAAACTTATTAATTCCTCCAAGCCAATTCACTCGTCTCTAAGGTTGATTTATGGTACCTGCAAAGGAAATTATGATTAAGGAAAATGGAGAACAGACAGCACCAGGACCAGGATCCAGCATGTGTTCTGGGGATGGTCATTTCCTGTGTCTCTTCCCCACTTCTCCTGCCCCAGCTTCAATACTCACAGCACCGTCATCATGACTGTCACTGTTACTCTGAAATGATTGCACCTAACGTATTCTCTGTGCTTACTACATACCAGCCACCCCTACGCTCAATTCTTGCCACAACGCTATGAAGTACCACTATTATCCACCTTACTTGAAAGCCTGGGGAAAAAAAAGACCGATTGTCAGGTCCCAGCCCATCTGAGTCCCAGCCTCTTTGAAACACCACCTGGATGCTCAGGCCTCCTGCTCAGCCCACTCATTCTCACTAGCTTTGAACGACTGCCCTCTCCCTCTCCATCCTCATGCCCTGGTCCCCACTTGACCTAAACAATCTTGTAACTAGATCAAAACACAGCTTGTGGGACCTGACCCCCGGTGCTATTCACAAGTCTCTCTTCTAGGTTTGCCAGATGTAGTAAACAAAAATATAGAACTCTCAATTAAATTTGAATTTCAGATAAATAACCAAGTTTAACGAGGTCCCAAGTATTGCATGCTATGCAGACTTGCATGAGACATATTTGTGCTAAAAAATTTTCATTATTCATCTGAAATTCAAATGTACCTTAGTATCCTATATTTTAACTTGATAACCCTAGGCACTTCCCAAACCCCAGCAGACTCTGCTATTCTGTGTGTCCCATATCTATAAACCCTGCTGTAGTGGTTATTACGTCAGTGGATTTTGAAAAATCACACCTCCATTATTCACATCTTACAGAGTTCCCTCCCTTTGAATCTCAACTGATCTATGACTTGCATTAGTAAAACTGCAGTGGCAGTGTCTCTTCTAAGCCTGGGTTTTAAGAAGCCGTAGAAAATAGTGTCGGGGCATGTATATGAGTTATCTATTGCTGCATAACAATTTCTGATTTTCTGCTCTTGTAATCCCTGAGCTCTCAAGTAAGAAGTCCCACTGTTCTGTTGGAAACATTATATTATTACTTTACTTCACAAGGGTTGTTATCAAATGCAAATGAGAACAGAACAATTTAGATCAGCTTCCTCAGAAGTAGAACTCAAGATCAAGACATATATATATATATATATATATATATATATATATATATATATCTATATATATATATATATATATATATATATATATATATATATATATATATTTATATATATATATATATATATATGTATGTATATATATATATATATATATATGTATATATATATATATAGTGGGGGGGAGGGTAAGAGAGAGAGAGAGAGACCGACTCTGAAACTACATGAAGGAAAAACAAGGAAAGCAACCAACAGTGAGACCAAAAATCCTAGCTGAGCCATTCCAACCACCCACGGCCATTTGAACCATGGTATCAAGCATGAGGTAAGAAATGGTTCTGGGCATTCCAGCCCCAACAGACACCACGTGAAACAGAGATATTATATTCCCAGCTGTGCCCTGTACAAACTTCAGACTCAGAATCATGAGAAAGTAATGGTACTTTTTTTTTTTTTTTAAAGACAGATGCTCACTCTGTTACCCAGGCTGGAATGCAGTGGCGCAATCCCGGCTCACTGAAACCTCCGCCTCCTGGGTCCAAGCAATTCTCCTGCCTCAGCCTCCCGAGTAGCTGGAACTCCCAGGTAGCCATTACACCCGGCTAATTTTTGTATTTTTAGTAGATACAGAGTTTCACCATATTGGTCAGGCTAGTCTCAAACTCCTGACCTTGTGATCCACCTGCCTCAGCCTCCCAAAGTGCTGAGATTACACGTTTTGAGATCGTTTGTTATGCAGCAATAGATAACTGATATACATGCCCCGGCACTATTTTCTATAAAGCTTTGGGGTTAACATAAGCATCTAGTTCAATCCAGTTATTACCACGGAAGTCTCACAAACCAACCTTACAAGCTCTGATTCTAGATACAAGCTGCCTCTGTAGTTATGACTTTAAAAGCTGCTGGAATCCAAGTCAATCCCCATATTTCTCAGTTACAGTTGGAAACTAAGACGTGACAGGGCACAGCAGGCAGTTATCTTGTTGTGCTGCATAACTGAAGCAGCACGGGGCCAGCCCACACCCAGGGAGACATTAGCAGAGTAAGGCTGAGAGAAGATTGTCCAGCACCTGCCTGCTCTCAGCTGGCACTCCCGCCAATCCCATTAGCTTTATGCTTACATAATCACAAAGTCCACCTACATAGCTTTCAAAAGAAAAAAATTCCAGGAACTGTGGGCCATAATATCTGTCTGAATTATTATCTGGGTTGGTACACTGAGGGGAGAGTTGATAAAAGCACAGCAAGGAAAATATGCTAGCGGCATCAACGGAAAACTACAAGGGTTATAATATTGATCCACAGTTTAAACAATAATAATGCCATCATTTGACCCCAAAAGTGGTTAAATCATATGCTGAGCATTACTTATGTTTGATGTCCAATATAATGATCAGGCTTGATTTTAGTGGAAGACTTCTGCATAGAAAATTAGGAAGAGGAATTCATAATTCCCCAGAATTCGAGTTGATGTCACTCGGGCCTTAAAATATGTATATCATCTGAAAATGAATCAAGGCTAAAAACCTTTTGACAGAATTAGTTAATGCTGGAAAGGATAAATCAGAGGATAGACACTAAATAGAGAGAACATTGGCTTGAAGTCTTTGCATTAAGTCATAATATAGGTACTGGACTAACTCAAGCTATGGCAATTCTTTTTAAGGACTCAAAAAATCCCTTAATTTTGACTTAATTGATTTCTCCAGGGTGGACTTTTTGTGAAGGAAACTGACCTGTGGCTGGTCCTTTAATTGAAAGTATATTTGTTTGAGAGTCTATTATGTGCCAAGCACCACGATAGGGTCTGGAGATTTTGCAATTATTGCACATGGCCTGGGTCCTCAAGTCTCTTACTGACTTGCACAGAGCCACATGTAGAAACAGACTCTTGAAGTAGAGCCCTAATACATGCAGCAGGTAGTTAGGTCTGACAGTCCAGACTTACTTAATTCCTGTGATTCAATTCAGGAGACAACTGTCTATGCAACCTTGAAAAAGAACCCAACATTCTGAGACCACTGGCTAGCCTCATGTAAATGCTGATTGTTTTTCAAGGAATTCAGTGCATTGGAGTCAGACACGCTGGGTTCAAGTCACAAGCTACAGATACATTATTACCCTTTGAGCCTCAGTTTCCTCATCTTTAAAAGGGGGATAGTAACATTTACTTCACAATTTTTTTATGTTTTTATGAAATGCAAATGAGACTGGGACAATTTAGATAGCTTCTTCAGAAGTAGAACTCAAGACCAGGACTCATGATTCATGTACGAGCAATTAACGTTAAAATATATTTCCAGGGGGATCAGTAGGAGTGTGTGAGAAGCAGGACAGGGAAGAGGAGGAAGCCAAGTAAGGCTGTGATCTCAGGGAGAGTCCCATGAAGAGTGGCCTCAGCCTGACCTAGGAGGGCTGCTCTGGAGTGTAAGTCAAGCCTCAGAGTTTATTTCTACTGGAGGCAAAAGAGCTGGGCATTCATGCTTTTGCATCTATTGGTCACTAGCTAAAAGCTTCAGGGGGGTCTAGAAGGGAAAACCAAACTCGCAAGCACTTTAAATTCTCTGCATATGTGGATAAAGCAACTCCAGCAATCAGAGCACAGGGCTCCAAAGAACAGTTTCAAGGAGCTAGCTATTTGGGAGCAAATGCTCATTGAAGCTGGGGAAGGTGGGAACAGGCATGGTAAAAGATCTGAGGATGTCTGAGTGGAATATCAATGGCATCCATTCCAGTTTATAGTTCTAAGCACATAGTAGTTAATAAACGGGCCTTTCCTCTGTTCCTGAGAACATGGGGTGGCAGGAATCATCCCAGACTTTCACACATTGCAGTCAAGATACATCTTTCAGCTTTCTCTCACTTGCAGCTTGGGATTGTGTTCTATACCTATAGACTGAGACTCCCACATGTACAGGAAAATCCACCCAGGACCCAGAAAGAAAAGGGAATATGAATCGCTGTCACTCTCTAGTAGGCTATGGCCCACTAATTTCACAGTTTCTTCTCCTGCAGCTCCTGATTAGACCAGGAGAGTCTCTCTTACCCCGTCTTACTTGCAAGACAGGAAGTACTAAACAAGGGACAAGGAGACAAAGTGGGAAGTGTTGGTCACATCCATCCCAGGTACTCAGCAGTTTCTTGCTGCACTGAGAAGCGCTAGTGTCGTGTACTACAGTGGCTGAGTTTTCATATCAAGAGATGTTCTTAACTCCCACTCTGTACAGGGACAGTGGCTGGGCATAGACATTCCTCTCAGGGGCAACCTCCCTCCCCAAAGCTGGACCAGACCTCTCTTATCTTGGGAAGAGGTGGTGCCCAAATAAAGGATCTTTAAGAATCACCTGGCCTAAGCTAGCACATAGTTCAAAGGAACACTCTGCCCTCAACAAGGAGGAAAGAGAGGGGTCAACACAAATCTGGGGCCAAGGTGCCTGAGGAAATCTACTGTCTATTGAGAATCTGATATAGGCCATGATCTCTATTACTCGAGATTTTACAAACTCATTTTAATAGCTGGAACCAAATATCTTCTTATGAGAAAGTCATTTCTGCTTAAGGAAAATACTTTGATAGACTGCATTGACTGGAGAAATTGAAACTCCAAAAGTTTGGTACATAAGAAGGTGAGAAAATTAAGATAACTCAATTGTTCTACCTAATAAATTAAGTTTTTGGAGATTGGAGTGAGTGAGTAGAGAAAAGATTAAACAAATTTGAAATAGGGAGAGAAGATAAGATACAAGCCCAGGAGTCTATTCCTCTCTAGGACTAATGTTAATCTATTAGTCTCTTTTAGTCTCTTCTCATAGGGATGGCTTCTAGCCCTTAAGCTATAAAAATGACCATCCCTCTCCCAAGAAATCCCTAACCAGCCCTACTTCCAGTTTAAGTCATAGCCTTATGTTTCCTATTCACTTCCCATTGGAGCTCCTTGAGTCACCCCTGAGTCAGCCCAGGCTCTGCACTTCATGGTATCTGGCCAGGATGCCTGAGCTGCTCAACACTCCTAACCGCTGTCAGGAACCCTACAGTCCAAGGCTCTGCAGAGTCAAGTGGCCTCCCAGTTATCCAAGACCTCATCTGTTACTCTTGACATCTGATGAACTTCCAAAGATGCCCCAGTCGTCAGTGAACAGGGCAACTGCCTCCCACCTCTAACATCGCACCGGGCTGAAGCATCTGTAAAGGCCTGTCTTATCTCCTTTCAACAGCACCGTGAGAAATGACCCATGTCCAAGACCTCCTACAGATGAGCAGCCTGTGCTTATCTTCCTGCTGACTCTCTAGTATTGAGGGGTTTTGTTTATTCTTCTTTGCTTTAAAATGAAGTGTTTATAAAATGTTGCTAAACCCAGGACTCTAAGCTACTTGAGAACTTGAGATGTATTGTTTTCATCTCTGCCCCTGCTACAGCCCTCATGCTGTCAGCAACTGACGCTGCTTCCAGGGCGAGCCAGGGTTCTTGCCCTGTTCTGAGTAACTGGAGTCGCTGACCAAATTGACATCTTCTAAATTATAGTTCCATCTGATGGTAAGAGTGTGGGGAAGTGGGCATGACCAGACACAACTGGTGTCAAGTGAATTGATTTACCCTCTGTAGAGGTGCTGGCAATAATAATCAAGAGCCCTGGTGTCCATGGCCTTTAATCATATAACTTCACTTTGGGAAATGTACCTAGAGGAAAGCAGAAAGTTTCACGTGTAAGAAAATTCTCATAAGGAAATATTTGTAATAGTGAAACTTGGAACTAGCCTATATGTCCAAGATTTTAATATGTATAGAATGAAACATTTTTTAGGCATAAAATATTTCATAGGCATTGAAAACCAAGGTTTTTAGAGTAATTATTGACATGGGAAAATGTTCATTTTATATATATGCATATATTTCTGAGTATTACAATTTTATCCCTCCAAAAGGATAAGTACACTAAAATACAAATTTATGAATAATCTTTTTAAATTTCCCTTATTTCTTATGACTATAGTTAGTATAATATTGTTTCATAATTGGAAAACATAAATAAACATGTCAAGTTTTTAATTAAAAAAGCAAGTGTTTGGGTCAGAGTCATTAAAAAGGATGACTATTATGCTGTATTTATTCCGTAGCCAAGTAGCAAGCAGCTCCTACATAGCCAGGCACTGTGGTTGAAGCTGGGAATTCTAAGATTACTAGAACTCACTTTCCATTTTTAAAAGTTCACTCAGTGCAATGGGGGTTTATTTGTCATCTGCCAATGACCATAAAATGTGGTTAGCGTAATGGGAGCACAAAGGAGGGAATTCTGGTTTTGTTGGAAGAAGGATTTTAAAAGTTTCATAGAGGAAGTGATACTACTTCAAGTATCCACATTCACTCATTCATTTATTCATTCTGTCAACAATATGTTTCAAACACCTGCCAGGTCCTCGGCACTGTGCTAGATGCTGGATGATGAACAAACTCATCGCTCTTCCCCTCAAGGACAGCCCCATCTAGTGCAGGATTCAATGCCTTGAAGGCGGAATGGTCTTTTGCCTGATTGCAAGTCCCTGGCTAGGGTCACCTGCCTCAGTTCTTCCCATCATATCTGCTTTCGTATACAGGCTTCCTTCTTGGTATCTGAACTTTCCCTCCTCCATGTCCTGATTGTCTAACAGCTCTTGTCAACAATAGCTCCATTCCCTTGGGTCTCATTTAGAATGCTGGTCCCTAGCGCTAGGAAGCACTTAGGTCTACACCATAGTCATGCCCTCTCTCAAACCCTATTCAACTTCCTGAGAGAGTCACCTCCCACACACCTGCTGAATGGGCAAAGGGCACAGGATTCCACCTCCTAGTTACATCATATTGGATGGAAGGGGATCTCAAATAAGAGCTGGACCAATCAGGTTCTTTCTTCCAAGAGTTTGGGATAGAACACACAGGGTGGTCTCTTATACAGATCCTTGAGCATGCTATCCAGCTAGGTCTGAAAGGGCCTTTTTAGGCCTGAAACACAGGGTTGGAGAACCAGGTCCACGGAAAAAAGAAGACACTGAAGTAGATAAGAGAGCACAGCATCTTGTAGAAAAACATACTGAGCTGCTATCTTTGTACCTCCTGCCTTTGGATTCTGGAAAATTTCCCCATTTCCTTTATTTTAATCAAATTTGCTTGAATGAGTTTCTCCTTCCTGCAAATACTACAAATTGATCGACATAATCTTCAAGAGAAGTCTTCCTGGACCTTAGGTGAGTCCACAAACTTACTAGAGATATCTCTGTTTAGATCAAGACTGGGTCATTCTCTGAGCCTTGCACAAGTCAGATGCTGAATGAATAATTATTGTTTAAATGAACGCAGAAATAAAAAGCTGCCCTGAAGGATCTTTCCTGGCTGCCAGAGAATCATCATTTACCTGTCTGATACCCACAGTCACAACAAGGAAAGTGGTCACATGGGCCCATGCACAGCTTGGATTCTCTGTCTCTAACTTGTTCCAGTAGTCATTGAACACCTGTTTTCTTTGGCAGTCCTAGCTCCACTGAGCCATTGCAGTGGACATTAGAGTTCTTCCCTGTTCCCAGACTCTAATGAGTGATGGCTTTTGTGACAAGGAAAATACTCAGTGTTTCTCTTGAGTCCCATCAGTAGTCAGGGTTGTAAGGATAGAAACACAGAATCAAGCACAGACAAGCCACTAGTGAAGATTTAGTTCATGGTTAGCAGGAACAGATCTTCCCAAGTAGTTCTGGAAATGAGGTCAAACCCATTTTTTTCCATATGGTCTCAGACAACCAAAAAAAAAAAGAAAGAAAGAAAATTTTAAAGGGTAATGGAAAAATTTCCAGGCATCATATGGTCATTCATCACATCTAACTGGCACCCTGATTCCTGAAATGCTGGATAAATCTCCCTTGGAAGTTAGCCATGTAACTGTCCCATATATCTGAACTTTATTTTTCAAAGTAAGGTAATAACTTTTATTCAAGGATTCCTAAGCCACGTCCTTTAGCCAAATTAAATATTCTTTTTCCACTACAAGTCATTTATGTTATTAATAGTATTATTTTTCTTTCTTGTATTACTCATTTAACAATATTTGTGGAGCACCTACTATTCACTGAACTCTTTTCTGGACAAAGGAATAAAGTATTGAGCAAAACAGTCCCCTTCTTTCATGGAATATATATTCTAGTTGGCACTTGGGTTAGACAAATAATAACAAACAAACAAAAAGAAGTAAACATATACAACATATATTACAGTATATACATAAAAATACACATACTCAATATACAATATATAATGGTGATTAGAAAGAAAAATAATTGGAAATTGTGGAGATACAGAGTTCCAGTGATGAGAGGAGTCTGCTATCACACATAGAATACTCAAAGAAGGTCTCACTGAGCTTGTGACATTTGAGCAGAGAGCTGAAGGAAATGTGGAAGTTAACTGCACATATCTGGGGAAATAACGTTCTGGGCAGAGAAAATGCAAGTACAATGGCTCTGAGGCAAGAGAGGCTTGGTATGTCCTAGGAGAGGGAGGAAAACAACGTCTCTAGATTGGAATGAGTGAAGGGATGAGTATAGGACATGAGCTCAGAGAGGTGTGCATAAATACTTGCTATTAGACCTCAAGTTCTAAAAAGTGAGGACCATGTCTTACTCATCTTTGTACCCTCCCTAGCTCTTACTAAAGCAACTGGCCATAGAAAGTCTTAATAAAATGTTCATTGTAGTTATAATGAACACATAGTTTATGCCTTTTATCATTTCTAGTACATTCTTTTAATTATTATAAAGTGAAAAAATTGGCCAGGCATGGTGGCTCACACCTGTAATCCCAGCAATTTGGGAGGCCGAGGCGGGTGGATCTCTGAGGTCAGGAGCTCGAGACCAGCCTGGCCAAAATGTCAAAACCCCATCTCTACCAAAGCTACAAAAATTAGCTGGGCATGGTGGTGGTGCATGCCTGTAATCCCAGCTACTCAGGAGGCTGAGGCAGAAGAATCGCTTGACCCCAAGAGATGGAGGTTGCAGTGAGCCAAGGTCGTGCCATTGCACTCCAGCCTGGGCAATAAGAGCAAAACTCTGTTTCAA
>CAUYQU010035961.1:0-22470 GCA_963574635.1 Cheracebus regulus
AACTTGTGCATGCTTTGCAAAGTTCTTGTGTTTTTTAGCTCCATCAATTCACTTATATTCCTCTCTAATTTGTCCATTCTCATTAGCATTTTGTTAAATCTTCTTTCAAGGTTCTTAGTGTCTTTGCATTGGGTTAGAACATGTTCTTTTAGCTCACAGAAGTTTCTTATTATCCACCTTCTAAAGCCTGATTCTGTGAGATCATCACACTCATTCTCCGTCAGGTCTTGTTCTCTTGCTAATGAGGAGCTGCGATCCCCTGTAGGAGGAGAGGCATTCTGATTTCGGGTGTTCTCAGCCTTTTTGCACTGGTTTCTTCCCATTTTTGTGGATTTATCCACCTGTTGTCTTTGTAATTGCTGACTTTCAGATTGGGTCTCTGAATGGACGGCCGGCTGGTTGGTGATAAAGTTTTTTCTGTTTCTTAGTTTTCCTTTGGCGGACACCCATTCCCCACAGAGCTGGACCTTCCCGGGTTCAGCTATGCTTGCTGTGAAACTCTCAGTCCTCAGTGCTTCCAATTGCTGTTCTCCCTGTGGGGATGGGACCAGCTGAGCCCAACTAAAAGGGCACCCAGTCTCGCATACTCCGCACTGAGAAGTGCCGCGCTGGGGCGCCGGCAAAACAGCCGCGCCAGCCAAAAGAGTCGTGCTGTCAACCCGTGTAGCCCCTCCGCCGGGAATCTCCCAGTTTGTGGGCAACAGAAACTCATCTGAAAGTGCGGCGTCCACTCGCTTTCTGCGCTTTCACTGGGAGCTACAATCCTGAGCAGCTGCTAGTCGGCCATCTTGGATCTCTCTCCTACTCTTTGTAATCTTTCTCCTACATCTCCCTATTTCCTTCTCCTCACCCCCATAACCACTGTTTTACTGTTTTATTCTCTATGTATTCAACTTTTTTTTCCTCCAGAGAGGGTCTCTCTGTGTTGCCCAGGCTGGAGTACAGTGGTGCAATCAAGGCTCACTGCAGCCTCGACCTCCTGGGCTCAAGTGATCCTCCCACCTCAGCTTCCTGAGTAGCTGGGACTATAGGCTCGTGCTGCCATACCCAGTTAATTTTAAATTTTTTTTCTAGAGACTGTGTTTCACTCCATGTTGCCTGGGCTGGTCTCGAGCTCCTAGACTTGAGCAAGCCTCCTGCTGCAGCCTCCCAAAGTGCTAGGATTACAGGTGTGAGTCACCACCCTGGCCTTGACTTTTTTTTTAAGTTCCTGCATATAAGTGAGAACATGCAATATTTTTCTTTCTGTATCTGGTTTATTTTACTTAGCATAATGCCCTCCAGTTTCAACCATGCTATGGCAAATGGCAGGATCTTCTTTTTATTTTTATTTTTTGTAAAGATGGAGTTCGCTATGTTGCCCAAGCTAGTCTTGAACTCCAGGGCTCGAGCCTTCCTCCCGCCTTGGCCTCCCAAAGTGTTGGGATCACACTGCGCCCTGCTGTACTTCACTTCTGTGACTGCCTGCCACTCTCACACTCACCAATTTAAAAAATTCTAAAAAGTCCCCATTTAAGATAATACAGCTAGTTCATAATTGAAGAAAAGCGCTCCCACTTCTTACAATAAACACTGTTATTTCCCTGCTCATACCTTTGTTCTTGCCACTTTAGTGCATACTGGGCGGATTTCCAGCTGCCAGCACGAGCATTTCTTTACTGAAGCCTTTCTCTGACTGTTCCCCACTTTGCCACCTGCACAGCAGGCCAGAAGTACGAAGGAGGATTGTTTCTTCCTCCTTGGGAGCTACTCTTAACCAATGCTTGATGGGATTTGATGTATAAATCCCACAGCCCCCTCACTCCTTGTAGTGGGATAACACTGTGGTGCGTGTTCTATGCAGGCTCCCAGAGTTCCCCATGAGATTACGCTCCAATTGTACACAGCGGTAACTGGCTTGATAATGTGCCCTATATTAGTTGTCTTACTTTCCCACTCTCTCTCCAGTGTTTTCCTTTACCTTCCAAATAAACTCCTTGGAATGGATTCCTTGTCTCAGAATATGCTTCTAGGGGCACTCAAACAAAAACATCCCCTCCCCAAATTGAAATAGCTCAAGTCAGGCTCATGTCTGCTGTGGGAGGGAATGTGTATGTGTGAGGGGGTGGCTTCCATCACTTGTGCGTTAGCTGCATTCTTTTTATTTTTTTAAAACACATTTATTTTAAAATTTTACATAATCTTTGGGTAATTCAAAATTAGCTTAGGCAGGTCTCAGAAGTTTCGAGATTGGTGTCTCAACTTTAAAGCAATAGCATACTCTAGTTTCTCTTCAGATCATGTTAATCTTTCATCTTTTACTAAAAATAAAGATCGAATACACCAACAGGCTGAGCACGGTGCCTAACACCTGTAATCCCAGCACTTTGGGAGGCCGAGGCAGGTGGATCACCTGAGGTCAGGAGTTCAAGACAAGCCTGGCCAACATGGTGAAACCCCGTCTCTACTAAAAACTTAGGTGGGTGTGGTGGCAGGTCCTGTAATCCCAGCTACTCGGGAGGCTGAGGCAGGAGAATCACTTAAACCCAGGAGGCTGAGGTTGCAGTCAGCTGAGATCGTACCACTGTACTCCAGCTTGGGCAACAGAGAGAGATTCCATCTCAAAAAAAAGAAAAAAAAAGAAAAAAAGAAAAGAAAAAAGAAAGAAAAAAATACACCAATAGCGATAGCTTATTTGATCTGTGGAAGGATTAGAGAGGACCCCATGATCTAGTATGCATGGATGGCTATTGAAGAAGACAGAACCCCATGGACAAAGGAAGCATTAAGGTGTAATTTTTAGGCTGGGCATGGTGGCTCACGCCTGTAATCCCAGCACTTTTGAGGCAGGTGGATCACTTGAGGTCAGGAGTTGGAGACCAGCCTTTCCAACATGGCGAAACCCCATCTCTAAGAATACAAAATTAGCTGGGCATGGTGGCACACTCCTGTAATCCCAGCTACTCAGGCGGCCGAGGCAGGAGAATCGCCTGAGCCCGGGAGGTGGAAGTTGCAGTGAGCTGAGATCGTGACAGTGCACTCCAGCTTGGGCAACAAGAGCAAGGCACCGTCTCAAAAAACAAAAAAAGAGGTTATTTTTAAATTATCTGTTACAAATATTAAACAACTCACCGGACAAACAATAACACCGATATCTTATTTGTATTTTACCAAAGTTTCCATGTACAGATAGCACAGAACTTCCAAAGCTAAAAATTCTATAGACTTCAGAATTATATTTAAATTAATTTGATCTCTTACATTAATAATAAAAATTAAAAACTAGCTTCCCCTCAGTGTAGTCTCAGTCTTCACACCAACATGTATTTCCTGCTGCCAGAATGCCACCTTCCTCTGCACTCAGTGATCATGAGTCAGAGATTACAGTTGAGTGTGTCAAATCAGAACAGAAAGCAAGCCAGGGATTCATGGGCCCTGAGAAGGATAAAGAACTACTTAGCCCTACGCACCTACTCTTTGTAATCTTTGACCTACATCTCCCTATTTCTCTCACGCCCATAACCACTGTTTTACTGTTTTATTCCCTATGTATTCAACTTTTTTGAAAAGTTGAGGTAAAAGCAGGCAAGCAGCCCAAGGGCTCTGCCCATTCCCAAGCAGAATCAGACCTGAGTGGCAGGTAGTGAGGAGGAGAGCACGTTCTTCCTTGTTCGCTGCCTTGGATGGTTTCTTGAGTGTTCCAAGTGGGGTAGTGGCTTCTCAATAGGGGAGTTAACTCTCTCTTTTTTTTTTTTGCTACCCAGGCTGGAGTGCAGTGGCACAGTCTCAGCTCACTGCAACCTCTGCCTCCCGGGTTCAAGCGATTCTCCTACCCCAGCAACATGAGCAGCTGAGACTACAGGCATACTCCACCACACCTGGCTAATTTTTTTTTTGTATTTTTTAGTGGAAACGGGGTTTCACCATATTGGACAGGCTAGTCTCGAACTCCTAACCTCATGATCTGCCCACTTCGGCCTCCCAAAACACTGGGATTACAAGGGTGAGCCACCAGGGGAGGTAACTCTCTGAGGACAGGACCTCCTCCTGCCTCCCTCGCAGCAGGGTCCAGCCCAGGTGTGAGCAGAGAGCAGGTTCTTATTTATTATTTTTTAAAAGACAGGGTTTCACCGTGTTGGTCAGGCTGGTCTTGAACTTCCGACCTCAGGTGATCCGCCTGCCTTGGCCTCCAAAGTGCTTGGATTACAGGTGTGAGCCACCATGCCCGGCCAGCAGGTTCTTATTAAATAAGAAGGAAGGAAACCAGCATATACTGAGAACCTACTATGTGCCAGGAACAGAGCCAGGACAGGTGCATTCGTGTAATCCTTACAACAGCACTGTGAGGTAGGATCATCATCCTACCTCTTTACAGATGTGGAAACAGGCCAGGGAATTTGCCCATAATGGCATAGCTAGTAAGCAGAGGAGCATCAGTTTGAAAACCCAGGTCTTCTCACTCCAGGGCTCTTTCTCCTGCCTGTATAAACTGAGAGTTTGGCAGTCAGTGAGGATCCCAGCTCCAAGATGGTTGCTTTGGAGCTCAAACATTAGATCCCCTTGAGTGCATGGGGCCAGCCCTGAGAGTCCAGAGGCCTGGGTTCATGAACCCTGGCTCTACAGGATGACTTCATGATCTTGACTGAGTCCTTTAACTTCTCCACACCACGGCCAGACTGGTCCAGTGGGGTTCGCTACCAGAGAGAGGGGATTCAGCAAAACAATCCGGGCAGTATGTTTGCAAACCACGGGGAGCCAGTCTCTGCCCACAGACTCTGATATTGTTTCCTTACAGGGAGGAAGTGGGGTGCCATACTTCACTATCAGATTGGCATGGCAATCTGATATCACACCCCTCACACCTAGTGACAATCAGTTATGATCTCCGAGGTTCTGACCTCCGAGAGTGACATGTCCTAGGGAAGCACAGCCCCCACTCCCTGAGGCACCTTTTGCAGAAGGCCCATGAGGTTAAAGACACTGGGGTCAGGATACTTTAAAGCCAAAAATGCTTAAAAGTAATTTGGGAGGAGAAGATGGGTTTAAAAGGGAAAAGAAAGGTGTTGGTTAGGAGGAGGTTTGAGAGTGAGTATTAAAAAGGAAGAGTTGGAGTATGGTGTGCAAACCCAGCTGATAGGATAGGGTCAGGCCAGGCTGAGCCTAGAGAAATCAGGTTTTAGGGATCTGGCTTGCCTGTTGTCTGCTGTGAGGTTGCACTTGCTGCCTCAGGCATGGGCAGGGGGCTTTGTCAAAAAAGTCTTGAGGCTGGGTGTAGTGGCTCATGCCTGTAAATCCCAGTACTTTGGGAGGCTGAGGTAAGGAGGCTCACTTGAGCCCAGGAGTTCAAGACCAGCCTGGGCAATATAGGGAGATCTCATCTCTACAAATAATAACAACAACAGCAACAAAACAGCCAGACTTGGTGGTGCCTGCCTGTCGTTCCAGTTACTTGGGAGGCTGAGGCGGGAGGATCAGTTGAGCCCGGGAGGTCGAGGCTGCAGTATGCTGTGACTGTGCCACTGTACTCCAAACTGGGTGACACAGTGACACCCTGTCTCAAAAAATTCAATATATATAAATACATAGGTATATCTATATACATACATATATCTCTCTTGAGCCTCTAACTTCAGACAGGTCTTAGAGAATAAATATGAGAAGAAAGAAAAACACAACTCACATTACTCAGATATAATCTGCTTGCCATGTTTCTCCTCTCCCTCTAAGACACTCAAATGCCCCAGTGCTATGAAGCCTTGTCTGACCCACACATGCAGTGAGTGTGTGGCCCTCTGGGTGCACTGACAGCAAGCACTTCTCTCTACAAGCCCCTGTGCAGTGAGTACACTGACTCCTAACTGCCTGTTCAGATGTCGGTCTCTCCCACTCAACTGTGAATAACTGGAGGGAAGGTGGACCAATCAAATTCTTTTGCTTATAAGCACCCAGGCTAAGGACCAGCTCAACCAGCTAGAGTGACAGGTACGTGTCCCAGGGGCATAGAACTCAGGAGCAATTTTGTTCTGGAGGAGTTGAGCAGGTGTCCAATGCCCTGTACTGTTTACTCACCGCCCTCTCCCGCACAGCCCTACATTGGGCATAATTGTAATTTGTGAGAGTTTCTTTAAAGCATAAAATTATTTATTTATTTATTTACTTACTTATTTAGAGACAGAGTCTCACTCTGTCGCCCAGGCTGGAGTGTAGTGGTGTGATCTCGGCCCACTGCAACCTCTGCCTCCCGGGTTCAAGTGATTCTCCTGCCTCAGCCTCCCGAGTAGCTGGTATTACAGGCTCCCACCACCATGCCCAGCTAATTTTTATATTTTTAGTAGAGACGGGGTTTCACTATGTTGGGCACGCTGGTCTTGAACTCCTGGACTTAAGTGATCCGCCCGCCTTGGCCTCTCAAAGTGCTAGGATTACAGGTATGAACCACTGTGCCTGGTCTAAAACATAAAATCAATACCTAGGTGCAGTTTTCAAGCAATCTAGAGCATTGGTTTGTGAGAATGACATCGTTCAGTTGGAAAAAATGAAGTGCAGCTTTGGCAGCCCTGGTGAGAAAGGTAGATCTTGTGTGAAAAGTGGGGAGAAAAGGTAGATACCTGTGTGAAAAGTGGGGAGGATACTGTCTGGAAAGAATGCTGATGTGTGTGTGTGTGTGTGTGGCAGGAGGCTCTTGGCTTGCCACACACACTCTGTGACTACAGGGGAGACTGGGCCTGATTTCTTGTCCTCAGGCTCTGGAATCCCCAGAGATCTTGCTGACAGAGTTCCCTGGAGTGCAAGACCAAGCTGGGATTGTTCAGGAAAACGGGCTTCCCGGGCTGGGGTGGCCCAGATACCATCCATAAAATACCAGGGAGCCCGTGCTTAGCAGTGAATGGCCCGGAAGCAGGCAGTGTGGCTGTTCTAAGCAGGTAAATGCCCTCATGAGGCACTTCACCAGATTCTTCTCACATAGCAGCGGGCAGCAGGCACCCATCGTGCAGGCACTGTTGAAGAACTGCTGGTAGTAGCAGCACAAGTCTGTCTTGTGCTTGGATGAGAGGAACTTGTAAATATCCACCTGGTCACGTAGCATCATCATGATCATGACACCAGGTATCCCAGAGGATGCGGGCTTCGCTGAACCTCTTCTGGGGAGATTTCTTACAGGATGTCCCACAGCACCCGAGGCACCTGGGGCTTGAGGATGTAAAAGGGCTGATTGGGGTGCAGCTTATGGTAGCTCTTATAGTTATTAAAGAAATTATAGTCTGGATTCTGGTACCACTTTGACATATCTGAATGATATACAGATGTGTCCCATACAATTAAGATCCCTTCACTGTAGACTGACCTTGAAGAAATGCCTTTTTGTGGTGACCAACTGAGAGTTCAGCAGGAGAATGGTAGTTTTTGTGGCCATATCTTGACGGAAGTTGTCTGTGGGTGCCTCATTAAACCTCAAGACTGCATCATGATTATCTATATCTCTGCCAGTAGGGAGGACTTCAGAGATCCTGCCGATGAGAAAGCAGCACATCTGCTCCAAGGCCCGGCCTCTGTCCTGATGCTGTCCTTGGGCAGGTAACCCTCCTACTCAGAGGTAGTGAAGGGAAAATCTGTGGGCTCTACAGCGGATACAATCATGTGGTCCCAGAGGGGACAGCGTGGGGCCACTGCACTGAACTTAACGGCGGGCCCTGGCCCGTGTCAAAGTGGTACCAGAATCCAGACTATAATTTCTTTCATAACTACAATTATTTCATGCTTAAATAATTCTTCCGGATGGTTTACAGCCTGGGGATAAGGTTTTTGGAAGAGCTCTCCTTGTTCCACAGCTGGAAGGAGGCCTGTGTTTTGGCCTTGGCTGGGCCTCTGGGGCTGCTGAGGGCCTGGCTGCCCCTGTGGGGGTCCTGGTGCTGCTTGAGGATATGGATTGGGAATAACACCCCATGGCCACTCTCCCCAGACTCTTCAACATCTGGAATCTCTTGGTTTGAAATTTAAGTAATTCCCTTTCTTCTTTTTCTTCCATACACAGATGGCCCCAAACAGGAGAAAGGCCAGGAGTTTTTCTGGGGAATAACTTCCCCTGAAGTTTTTCTGCAGGCTAGTGTGAGCCAGGAGGAACACTTGTTCAGGCAATCCACTTGGTTCTGAGAAGGAAAGCAGGAAAACTTCTGGCTAGACCCCAGGGCTGTGGGCCCTCCAGGTCCTCAGGAAGTAGCACCATTCTCTGCGGGAGAAAGGTTCATTTTATTTGGCTTGGAGGCCAAGCCTTATTCTTCTCAAGATGATCAAAAACATCTCAGCTCTGGGATAGAACTCTGGCACCAGGGATTGGGAAAGGCTCACGGGGACCAGTTCATTTCAGCTGGGCTCCATGGCATTCACTGCTTTTCCCAGGCCTGCAGGCTGCAGGGCTCTGCACAACCAGTTGTGCCCTTGCTCCCCGCCCTCTCGCCTGCAGACACTGCCATTGCTCCAGTCCACTTGGTTATTGGTGGCTCCCTCTGTTTACACTGGGCAGTGCCCCAGACGTCTTCTCCTGCCAGGCCCTGCCCAGGACTTCCCTTCCCCAGGTGCCTGTGGAATACGTGCTTGGCAGGGGCAGGAGAGCCCGGAAGCTGGGTGCCCCACAAGGGAATCCCAGAGAAGGGGTCTGCTGGGGAGGAGCTGGGACAGAAATTGCAGAGTGGAGAAGACCAGAAGATGGGGAAGGAGGAGAGGCAGGAAGGAGGGAAGAAGAGCAGGGTGGAGGGGCGAGAAGTCAGCTGCATTTTTCTAATTTAGGTCCAGATGTGGCTACCAATGGTATAGCAGATAAACAATACTCTTGAAAAAAAAAATCCAGTTGTTGAAAGAAGGCTGGAAGAACCTCAGTAAAAAATAACCTTTGGAACAGGAGAGAAGGAAAACATCAAAAGGTGGTCATCAGCTCGCAGCACACATTACCTCCCTGCAGCACAGGACAGCAAACACTCTCAAGTGCTCTTGGCTTGGGCAGCAGACACTGTTCTTCAGTTAGCCCATCTCATTGCCTCTGGGCTGCTCCCTCTGCACATCCTCCTTGTCCATTGTCCTCCATGACCACATCTAAAGTGTTCCTGGGATGGATTCCCCTTCTGAATTCTGTACAGCTTTAGCAGCTCATTTCCTGTTGATGCAAGATCTGAGGTCTGAGGAGGCCTTAAGGTTATGTCAGCCATATTTGTCTGATCATAAGACTCATCTGGAGTGCTTATTAAGGCTTTAATTCCCAGCATTGCTTTTCACCCTAATGAAGGAGAAGATCCTGGGAAATTGTCTTTGCCTGGATTCCCTCAAGAACAGAGCAAGAGGCAAAAGTTTCATGGTAGAGCCTTAATGGGAGGCACAATCCTAGGGTATCAAAACTTAGGGACCAGAGGAAGGAAGGCAGGCAAATGCAAGATGGTGTACGACTGAGCTGACCACAGCTGCACAAGAAAACATAGCTTGTTGCTTACAGAGGTGTCTTCTTAAAAAGTTATGTCTTGGAATGGTCCACTGAGAGGGGTGAAAGAGAAAGGAGATTATTTGCTGGTTCCCTCCTGTTTCTTATCTTGCACTGGTTAAAGTTCACCCATGGAATGTTAAGTCCCTTGTGGCCTAGCATTCTTTTCCACTCTTATAGAAAGGGAGGCCAAGTTCCCAACTGACAGGTTACAAAATCATGCATAGTAAGAGAATAGCAATTCCTCAAAATAAAGGAATGCAGGCAGTAAACAATTAATTCACAGAAATTGAAGGTCATAGGATAAGGGGTAACATTAGAAATATTTAACAATAAACACATTATAGGCACAGGTCAGTAAAAAATTATTATAGGTGCTGGGCGCGGTGGCTTACGCCTGTAATCCCAGCACTTTGGGAGGCCAAGGTGGATGGATCACAAAGTCAGGAGATCGAGACCATCCTGGCCAACATGGTGAAACCCCGTCTCTACTAAATATACAAAAATTAGCTGGGTGTGGTGGCATGTGCCTGTAATCCCAGCTACTCAGGAAGCTGAGGCAGGAGAATTGCTTGAACCCAGGAGCCAGGGTTGCAGTGAGCAGAGATCTCGCCACTGCATTCCAACCTGGCGACAGAGCGAGACTCTGTCTAAGAAAAAAAAATTATTACAGGTATGGAGGGCCAAGTGTGGTGGCTCATGCTTATAATCCCAGAACTTTGGGAGGATGAAGTGGGAGGATTGCTTGAGGCCAGGGAATCGAGACCAGCTTGGGCAACATAGAAAGACCCTATCTCTAAAAAAAAAAAAAAAAAAAAAAAAATAGTGGAGTGTGGTGGCACATGCTTGTAGTCCCAGCTGCTCAGGAGGCTGAGGTAGGAAGGTTGCTCAATTTGAGCCTGTGAGTTCAAGGCTGCAGTGAGCATCACTGCACCACTGCACTCCAGTCTGAGCAGCAGAGGGAGACCCTGTCTCAAAAAATAAATAATGAATTAAAAATTTTTTCTAGCTCTGTATGTTAACACACAAAATTAAACAAAAACAAACAAATCTCAAAAACAATGACCAAGACAATAAAAATTATAACCCCTTAGCACCCAGATGTGGTCTCTGAATATCATTTTTCCCTAAAAGGAACCATAGCTACTTGAAGAGCTATCAGATTCCATGTCTGGGGCAGAAGACATACGAGATGAACCTGAAAAATCCAGTTGTATTAGAACTTTAAAAAATCTATACACTATAGCTGTAGAAGCCAACCTACAGTATGGGACAATTTGAACATCAAAAAGAATAGTAACTGCAGGCCAGGCACAGTGGCTCACGTCTGTAATTTCAGCACTTTAGGAGGCCAAGGCGAGAGGATCACTTGAGCCCAGGAGTTCAAGACCAGCCTGGGCAACATGATGAAACCATGAATACAAAAAATACAAAAATTAGCCAGGCTTGGTGGTACACACCTGTCATCCCAGGTACTTGGAAGGCTGAGGTGGGAGGACTGCTTGAGCCCAGGAGCTTGAGGCTGTAGTTAGCTGAGATCGTGTCACTGCACTCCAGCCTGGTCAACAGAGAGAGACCCTGTTTCAAAAAAAAGAATAGTAAGTGTAGTTGACCAAAAGACATCAGATATGTTGTTGATGAGTTCACAAGGATATGCAAAACAATAAAAACAACAACTTTGGAGGATGCCAAGGAATTGCCTCAATAAGCACCTATCATGCTTTCCTTGTATGAACCATATCTTAGAGTAACTACAACAGTTGATGAAGGAATGCTATTCTTTAAGAATAATAATTCCAGGCTGGGCTTGGTGGCTCACGCCTGTAATCTCAGCACTTTGGGAGGCCGAGGTGGGCGGATCACCTGAGGTTGGGAGTTCAAGACCAGCCTGACCAACATGGAGAAACCCCGTCTCTATTAAAAATATTTAGAAAATTAGCTGGGCATGGTGGCACATGCCTGTAATCCCAGTTAGGAGGCTGAGGCAGGAGAATCATTTGAACCCAGGAGGCAGAGGTTGCGGTGAGCTGAGAACATGCCATTGCACTCCAGGCTGGGCAACAAGAGTGAAACTTCCACCTCAAAAAAAAAAAAAAAAAGAATAATTCAAGCTAATAAATGTATAGAGGATGACAGATTTAGAATTAAATACTAGAAATAACAAATACTAGAACTGAAATGAAATGGTAGTTTTAGGCCAGCTCTAATAGTGTGTGTGGTGACGGAAAGGCTCTGTATTTGCACTGCTCACTGCAGTAGCCACTGTAGCTACTGAGCACTTGAAATGTGGCTAGTGTGAGTCAATAATTGAATTTTAAATTTTATTTAATCTTAATTTAAATTTAAATAACATATGAACATGTAGCTAATTACTATTGTATTGGACTATGCAGTTCCAAGACATGATTATCTTTTTTGTTTGTTTTTTGTTTTTTTGAAACGGTCTCACTTGTTGCCCAGGCTGGAATGCAGTGGTGTGATCACGGCTCACTGAGGCTGTGACCTCCTGGGCTCAGGTGATCCTCCCACCTCAGCCTCCCCTGTAGCTAGGACTACAGGCATGACCCATCATGCCTGGCTAATTTTTTTTTTTTTTTGGTAGAGATGGAGTTTTGCCATGTTGCCTAGGCTAGTCTTGAACTTCTGGCCTCAAGCGATCAGCCTGCCTCAGTCTCCAAAAGCAAAGACATAATTATCTTTGACTGCTAAAACCATTAGGTGAAAGATTGATGGGAACATTTATTTATTTATTTTTATTTTTAATTTTTATTTATTTTTTGAGACGAGGTCTATCTTTGTCACCCAGGCTGGAGGACAGTGACACAATGTTGGCTCATTGCAATCTCCTGGATTCACGTGATTCTCCTGCGTCATCCTCCTGAGTAGCTAGGATTACATGCATGCACCACCACAACCAGCTAATTTTTGTATTTTTAGCAGAGATGGGGTTTCACCAGGTTGGCCAGGCTGGTCTCAAACTCCTGACCTCCGGTGACTGGCCCACCTCAGCCTCCCAAAGTGCTGGGATTAGAGGTGGGAGCCACTACACCTGGCCAAGGGAATGTTTATTTTATTTTATTTTATTTTGGAGACTGAGTCTCACTCTGTCACCCAGACTGGAGTGCAGTGGCATGATCCTGGCTCACTGCAACCTCCACCTCCTGGTTTCAAGCAATTCTCTTGCCTCAGCCTCTTGAGGAGCTGGATTAGAGGCGCTCGCCACCATGCCCAGCTAATTATGTATATTTAGTAGAGACGGAGTTTCACCATGTTAGCGAGGCCGATCTTGATTCCTGACCTCTGGTGATTCACCTGCTTCGACCTCCCAAAGTGCTGGGATTTTAGGCATGAGCCACCACACCTGGCTGGGAAAGTTTATTTTTAATGAATGGATCAGAGTAACTCTCCCTGAATTTTCTTTTTTTTTTTTTTTTCTTTTTTTGGGATGGGGTCTCACTCTGTTGCCAGGCTGGAGTGCAATGGTGTGATCTCAGCTTGCTGCAACCTCTGCCTCCCGGGTTCAAGTGCTTCTCCTGCCTCAGCCTCCCGAGTAGCTGGGATTACAGGAGCGCCACCACCCCTAACTAATTTTTGTAGTTTTAGTAGAGATGGGTTTCACCATGTTGGCGAGGATGGTCTCGATCTCTCTACCTTGTGATCTGCCCACCTCAGCCTCCCAAAGTGCTGGGATTACAGGCGTGAGCCACCGTGCCTGGCGTGAATTTTCTGATCTATTTTAAAATCACAGTAAGAGAGACAAACAGGCATTGTATCTCCTGATATGATATAATAGGAAGTATACACTACACCTATGAAGTATTCTTGCCAAAAAATGAAACCTGAATCTGACAGGCTTCTAGAACTAATTACCAGTTTAGGAAATAAAGGGAACAGAGGAACGTGATAAACAACACCATGGAGAGAAAGATCAGCAAAATCGAGAATGTGATAGACTCCTCAAAACAAATGATAAAGTTTATTCATCAAATAATTGTGAGGAAGGAGGGAGGTGGCATCATGCTTTTCCTGTATGAACTATATCTCAGAGTAACTAAATAGTTGATGAAGGAATATCATTCTTTATGGAATAATTCCAGCTAATAAATATACAAATGATGATAGACTTAGAATTAAATCCTAGACATGACAAATACTAGAATTAAAATGAAATGATTGTTTTAAGCCAGCTCTAATAGAACTGTTGCAGTGATGGAAATGCTCTGTATTTGCATTGCTCAAATGCAAAGGAAGCACCTTCTTCCTTCTTTTCCCTCACAATCTATAAATCAGAGAGCTCTAATAGGCTGGGCTGGGCAAGGTGACTCACGCCTATAATCCCAGCACTTTGGGAAGCTGAGGCAGGCAGATCACTTGAGGTCAGGAGTTCAAGACCAGCCTGGTCAACATGGTGAATCCCCGTCTCTACCAAAAAATAAAAAGATTAGCTGGGCATGGTGGCAGGGGCATGTAATCCCAGCTACTTTGGAGGCTGAGGTAGGAGTATCACTTGAACCTGGGAGGCAGAGGTTGCAGTGAGCCAGGATTGTGCAACAAAATATATATATAATGAAAATAAAAGACAGACCGAATCAAATTTAAAATGTGGATCTTGTTTGTAACCAACTGTATCTTAACCTGGGTTCTCCAGAAAGCATAATTTGACACAAAGTCTATATGCTAAGACTTTATGAGCTCTCAGGGAATAGAAGAGAAGGATGGTGATTTAAATAGGGCAGCAAGAAAGCCAATGCAAGGAAGCATGATGACATTGGCCACCACTAAGAGTGATTCCTTAATCCCAAAGGACCTTCTGAGAAGCTGCATATAGTGTGTTTTAGGACTATTGATTTAGGAAGGAGAGGGGGAAGCAGTTAAGGAGGATTCTTAGTTCCCATTGGTCAAAGTTTGCCTCTAAGAGTGCTAAGATCCTGGACGTGCCTGGGTACTGAGTCGATTTCCACTGTATCCCACACTCAGTATTAAAGACAAGCCCCAAGGAAGTGTGAGGCTACACATCTGTGAAGCTGGTGGGAGCCTGTACAGAATTGAGGTAGCAGTGGCTGAATTAAGAGACAAGTGAGCTCAAGAGGGTCTGGAGTTACACACAGAAGTTATACACTGATACAAACTGACCCAAAATAAAGAAAGATTGGCCATGTTATGTGCTGGTTTAAAAATGTTCACTAACTCTTTGACATTCCTCTCTTTAAAAGGTGGAGCCTGGCCGGGAGTGGTGGCTCACATCTGTAATCCCAGCACTTTGGAAGTCGGAGTTGGCTGGATCACCTGAAGTCAGAAGTTTGAGACCAGCTTGGCCAACATGGTGAAACCCTGTCTCTACTAAAAATACAAAATTGGCTGGGTGTGGTGGTGCATGCCTGTAATCCCAGCTACTTGGGAGGCTGAGGTAGGAGGATCGCTTGAACCCAGGAGGTGGACCTTGCAGTGATCCGAGATTTCGCCAGTGTACTCCAGCCTGGGCAATAAGAGCAAAACTGTCCTAAAAAAAAATGTGGAGCATAATTCTCCTCCTCTTGAATGTGGTAGGACTTAATGACTCACTTCTAATGAATACAGTGTGGTGGAAGTGATCTTGTATGTGTCCCAAGACTAGGTCATAAGAGGCTTTGCAGCTTTCACCTTGCTGTTTCAGATCATTGGCGCTAGAAGGACATTTCAGCAGCTCTATGGAGAGGTTCATACCGCCGGAAACTGGTGCCTCCTGCCAACAATTTAAGAGCCATAGTTGTGAGCCACCTTGGAACAGATCCTTTAGCCCCTAGTAAGGTTTCAGATGACTGTAGCCCAGGCTGACAATTTGACTGAGGGGCCTCAGGCCAGAACAACCAGCTAAGCCACTCCTGAAGTTCTGACTCACAGAAACTGTGTGAGATAATAAGTGTCTCTTCCTATTTTAATTTAATAAAATAAGTTAACTGTTGAAGTTACCCAGGTATTGCATTCATTGTACTATTCTCTCTACTTTTGTGTATGTTTGGCATTTTCTATGATTAAAACTTAAATATTGGATTCCTATATTACATCATTATATAACAACGTTCAGGTGGACCAAAGACTATCCGTAAAAAATAAAAGTTTAAAATGCCTAGTAAGTTATCATTTTTGTTAGCACAAGATAAGGATTTCTTAAATAAGACACAAAAAGCGGAGGCTATAAAGAATAGATTGATAAATTTATCTATATTAAAAATGGAAATACTGGCTGGGTACAGTGGCTCACACCTGTAATCCCAGCACTTTGGGAGGCTGAGGTGGGCAGATCACTTGGGGTCATGAGTTCAAGACCAGCCTGACCAACATAGTGAAACCCTGTCTCTACTAAAAATACAAAAATTAGCTGGATGTGGTAGCGAGTGGCTGTAATCCCAGCTACTGGGGAGGCTGAGGCAGATGAATCACTTGAACCTGGAAGGGGAAGGTTGTAGTGAGCCAATGACATTGCACTCCAGCCTGGGCGACAGAGTGAGACTCTGTCTCAAAAACAAGGAAATATTAATCAAACACAGAGAAAGTTAAAAGGTGAACCACAACCTGGAAAAATAGCCACACATATAATGAAGAAAAGATTAGTAACTGGATATTGGATATATAAGTAACTCTTATAAATGAATATGAAAAAGATAAACAACCCAATAGAAAAATGGGCAAAGGCTATGAATGTATAAGTTCCAGCAGAGAGACTCAAATGGCCAATAAACAAATAACAGATTGATCAACCAGGATCTGAATCTCTCTGTTGGCCGCAGAGTAATTAACATCCTCTCCCCTAGTGGCCCTCAACAATGGCTGACTGGCGTTGGTGCATAAAAACCCCAAATATGCCAGCTCCCTTGCCTCTCTCATTTTCCAGAGTTTTTCCTTGAAATTGAGCCCTAATTGCTCACGATAATAAGTAGCTTGACACTGCACCCTGTATTGACTGTCCTTCCTGCTTCCCTGCCTTACTTCCTTCCACACCTACCTGCTTCCTCGGATGATGTCCCACATTAACCTTGAATCCTTGCCTCAGAGCTTTCTTCTGGGGGAACCTAAACTAACATAAAATTGTTCAAGCTTCCTTGCCTGAATCAAACAGATTCTGAGCCCCTGGCAGCTCTGTGGGAACTTTCCACATGAAAAACAAAAAACAAAAAACAAAAAATGACAGCCTCCCTTGAAATGCATATGGGAGACAGGGCCGGATTTGATGGGAGCCCAGACTATGGTCACAGCTACAGACTTCAAAGCCGCCTCAAGCGTGGGACTCCAGCTCGTGGACACCCTGCAGGTCTGCTTTCTTTCTGTCCCCTTTGAACCTTGTCCACAATCAATGCCCTTGGCCCTGCCTTGCTTGGGTTCATAGCTAACCTCTCCCTGTTCCCTGAGCCATTTTTGATATGCCGATCTGGCTGCAGCCTGTTTAACTTGGTAAACACTGTAATCTGGGCCACATCTCTAGTCACAGGCTTTTAGTCGCTGGTTCTGCACACAGGGTTATGTGCCATCCCTCCCCCATCTTGGGGCTCCTGCCACAGTCACAGCACAAGTGAATGCAAGAACTACTTCACCATACAAAAGCCTGCCTCACTACCAGTGGCTTCTCAGATAATGGGAGTTGGTGCCAGTGGCTTTGGCAGCAACATGAGATGGGGACCTCTGTGCAGGCATCAGAGGCCTTGATCATAACCTTGGCAGTGGTCTGTATCAGGGCCTTGGGTAAGCACGAGAAACAGAGATGGTGCTTCTGGTGGTGCCAGGACAATGTGCTTGGTTCTTTTTTTTATGAGATGGAGTTTCACTCTTTTCACCCAGGCTAGAGTGCAGTGGTGTGATATCGGCTCACTGCAACCTCTGCCTGCCGGGTTCAAGCGATTCTCCTGCCTCAGCCTCCCCAATAGCTGGGATTACAGGCGCCCGGCACTACGCCCAGCTAATTTTTTGTATTTTTAGTAGAGACAGGGTTTCACCATGTTGGGCAGGCTGGTCTCGAACTCCTCATCTCAGGTGGTCCACCTGCCTCGGCCTCCCAAAGTGCTGGGATTACAGGTGTTAGCCACTGCTTCTGGTCCCCCCCCCTTTTTTTTCTTAGATAGGGAATCACTTTGTTGCCTAGCCAGGAGCAGCAGTCACAGCTCACTGTAGCATCAACCTCTTGGGCTCATTTGATCTGCCCACCTTAGCCTCTCTAGTAGCTAGGACTACAAGTGTGCACCACCACACTTGGCTAATTTTTTTATTTTGTATTTTTGTAAAGACCAGGTCTCACTATGTTGCCCAGGCTGGTCTTGAACTCCTGGGCCCAAGTGATCCTCCCACCTTGGGGCCTGCCAAAGTGCTAGGATTACAGCTGTGAGCCACTGTGGCTGACTGACGATACACTTTGATGGGAGTCAGCTTGGAGAGGAGATGGTTTCTCTGTGAGCCAAAGCAGGAAATGAGGAAATAGGGATTTGCCACATGGTCTCAGTAGTCATCTCTGCTGCTATGGGGTTGGGTGCATGTATAGTGACTTCTAAATTCTATATTAGTTATCTTTTGCTACAGGACAAATCACCCAAAATTTAGGGTGGCTTAAAATGGCAATAATCTATTGGCCTTATAGTTTCTGTGGATCATGAATCTCGGAAGAGTTTAGTTGGGTGGTTCTGGCTCCGGGACACTTGTGAGGTTGCCGTTCAGATGTTTACAAAAGCCAGGGACCATGGCTTGCACCTATAATCCCAGCACTTTGGGAGGCCAAAGCAGGAGGATTCCTTGAGGTCAGGAGATTGAGACCAGCCTGGGCAATATAGAGAGACCTTGACTATACTTAAAAAAAAAAAAAGGTGTTTTGTGGGGGCTACAGTCATCTGAAAGCTTGAGTGGGGCTGGAGGATCCACTTCCGAGTTGATTCACACATATACGTGGCAAGTTGCTTCTGCTCTTTGAAGGAGGCCTCAGTTTCTCCCTACCTGAGCCTCTCCACGGCATGCTTAAACATCCTCATGACATGGTGGCTTCCTTTCTCCAAAGAAAGTAATGTTGGGGGTGTGATGGGGTGACAGGGAGAAAGAGTAATAGGCAGACGTCATCCTCATTATCCTTTGTATGACCTTCCCTCAGAGGTCATATAGCATAATTTTACCACATTCTGTTTTTTAGAAGTGAGTCAGTAAGTTTGGCTCATAGTCTAGGGGATGGGAATTAAACTCTAACTTTAAAGGGAATATCAGGGCTGTGATGGCTCACACCTATAATCTCAGCCGAGGTGGGTGGATTGCCTGAGCTCAGGAGCTTGAGACCGGTCTGAGCAACATGGTGAAAACCGACCTCTACTAAAATACAAAAAATTTGCTGGGCATGGAGTCCCATCTACTCGGGAGGCTGAGCAGGAGAATCTCTTGAACCTGGGAGGCAGAGGTTGCAGTGAGCCGAGATCGTGTCATTGCACTCCAGCCTGGGCAACCGAGTAAGACTCCGAATAAAAATAAAGGGAATGTCAAAGAATTTGTGAACATTAAAAAAAAAAGCATCATAATGCTTTTGTTGAACTAAAAGTTCAACAGCTAATGATAACTGGGGTTATGAGGTCTTTTTCCAGCTTCTGTTTCTTTTCTTTTTTTTTTTTTGAGACCAAGTCTCAACTCTGTGACCCATATTGGAGTGGAGTGGCATGATCTCAGTTCACTGCACCCTCCACCTCCTGGGTTCCAGCAGTTCTTTTGCCTCAGCCTCTTAAGGAGCTGGGATTACAGGCGCATGCCACCACGACCGGCTAAATTTTTTATATTTCCACTGAATAAATCCAAGAAATCTGAGGCTTATTCAGTTTAAAACAGTCAGCCCAGATTCTAAATAAGTCAGCTAAGCCAGGGTTGTGCATTAACTTATGAAAAGCAGGTCACCTGGAGGGGACACTGTCTGAGAGCCATCCCCACATCTGCACGGAGATGGTGTAAAGGAATGGTGCCGGTTGTGGCAAACGTGAAAATTCATTGTTCAGCTCTCCTGCAGCGGGGAGCAGAGTTGACTGGCAGCCCCAGCTGCTCCCACTCCGGGTCCCGCACTGCATTTGTGCTAACGCAGGCTGATTCCTGCAAGATGCTGCTGCTCTGACAGACAACTCTGGCTCCAGGACTCCCCACTGGCCTGGGAGAGCCTTCACTGAAATTGCACTGAGCTCTGACACTCTTCTTAAACAATCTTTCTTCCCGCTTTCCTTCACGGCTGTCAGATTTTTATTCCTGTCTGAATCCTCTCTTGCCATTTCCTGTTTCCTTCCCCTTTATTCTTCACAGACTTTTCCCCCAATAAATCCCTTGTATGTCTAATTTGGTTTTGGCATCTGTTTCTCAGTAGACCTCCCAGGCCTACATGGTGCTGGAGCTGGTTCCCACTGGCTTGTGAGGGCTGAGCCCATGTCTCTCTTTCCAATTCTGCACTCAGTGACATCATGATGGGAGCTCAAAATAGTTCACGGTGGGAGAATTTACTCCATAGAAATCAACTAATGCTATGCATGAAGGCTTTTTCTCTCCAGTGAGCTGGTTGCTAAACATTTATAAGCAAACCTCTGTTATCTACCCAATAGAAATGTATACATACACTCACCAAAATACCTGTATTTGATTTCCAGATGATTCATAGCATCATGATTCATAGTAGTCTCAAACTGGAAACTGCCCAAATGTCCATCAGCAGCAGAAGTAATCAGTCAATTGTCACGTCATGATGTGTGTATATAAGTTTTTATTTTATTTTTTTTAGACAGGGTTTCTCTCTGTCGCTCAGGCTAGATTGCAGTGGTGTGATCAGAGCTCACTGCAGCCTCAAACTCCCGGTCTCAAGTGATCCTCCTGGCTCAGCCTGCCTACAGCTTGGACAACAGGTATATGCCACCATGCTCTGCTACTTTTTATTTTTGAGACAGCTTCTTGCTCTGTTGCTCAGGCTAGAGTGCAGTGGTGTGATCATGGCTCACTGCAGCCTCGATCTCCTGGGCTTCAGAAATCCTCTTCTTTAGCTTTCTAAGTAGCTGGAACTATAGGTATGCACCATCACACCTGGCTAATTTAAAAAAGAATGTCTTTTGTAAAGACAGGAGTCTTGCTATTGTTGCCCAGGTTGGTCTCAAGCAATCCTCCCCACTTGGCCTATCAAGCATTAGGATTACAGCTATGAATCACCATGCTCGGCCCATAGTACTTTTTTTTTTTTTTTTTGAGATGGGATCCTGCTCTGTCATCTAGGCTGGAGTGCAGTGGTGCAATCTTGGCTCACTGCAACCTCTGCCTCCTGGGTTCAAGCAATTCTCCTGCCTCAGCCTCCTAAGTAGCTGGGATTATAGGTGCCCACGACCATGCCCAGCTAATTTTTGTATTTTTAGTAGAGACAGAGTTTCGCCATGTTGGCCAGGCTGGTCTCGAACTCCTGACCTCAGGTGATCTGCCTGCTTCAGCCTTCCAAGGTGCTGGGATTATAGGCATGAGCCAGTGCATCCGGCCCCATTGTATGTTTATACCACATTTTGTTTACCAATACATCTGTCGACAGACACCTGAGTTGCTTCTACCTCCTGGCTCTTGTGAATAACGCTGCAACGAACATGGAAATACAAATATCTCTTCAAGATCTGGTTTTCAATAATTTGAGAAATACACCTGGAAGGGGTACAGCTGGATCATACGGTAATTCTATTTTTAACTTTTTGAGGAACCACCATACTGTTTTTCACAGTGGCCGCGCCATTTTATATTACCACTAACAGTGCACAAGGGTTCCAATTTCTCCACATCTTCACTAACACTTGCTGTTGTCTGTTTGTCTGGCTTTTTTGTTTTTAGAGGTGGGGTCTTGCTGTGTTGTTGCCCAGGCTGTCCTCAAACTCCTAGGCTCAAGCAATCTTCCCGTGTCCACCTCACAAGTAGCTGGGACTACAGGCACACACCACCATGCCAGCTATTGTCTGTTTTTGTTTTTGTTGTTGTTGTTTTAATAAAACAAGCTATTCTAATGGCATGAGGAAAGAGAGGTATTTTGATATCCTTTTTCATTTCTGCCTCCCAGAGCATAGATCAGTGTCTGGTATATACAGTCACTCAAAAAATAGGAGTTGCTTAAATGAGTAAAATGAATTGACTGCCTGTGTAGTGTGTGAAGTGGGTTGAATGGTGGCTCCCCCAAAATATTTCTCTCTGTTTGAATTCCTGGAACCTCAGGATGTTACCGTATTTGGAAATAATGTCTTTGCAAATGTTGCCGGGCACGTTGGCTCACACCTGTAATCCCAGCACTTTGGAGTCCAAGGCAGGAAAAACACCTGAGGTCAGGAGTTCAAGGCCAGCCTGGCCAACATGGTGAAACCTGTTCTCTACTAAAAAATAAGAAAATTAGCTGGGCATGGTGGCGGGCACCTATAATCCCCAGTTACTTGGGAAACTGAATCAGGAGAATCGCTTGAACCTGGAAGGCGGAGGTTGTAGTGAGCCATGATCATGCCACTGCACTCCAGCCTGAGCGACAGAGTGAGACTCTATCTCAAAAAAGAAAGGGGTCTTTATAAATATAGTTAATTAAGGATCGTGGGGTGAGATCATCCTGGATCATCCAGGTGGGCCCTAAATCCAATAAACGTCCTTATAGGAGATACACACAGAAAATGGACATAGAGGAGAAGGTGACATGAAGGTGGAGGCAGATATGGGATTTGTGGCCACAAGCCAAGGAAGCCAAGGAATGCAGACAGCCACCAGGAGCTGGGACAGGCAGGGAAGGATTCTTCTCCTGAGTCTCCACAAGCGTAGCCTGCTGATACCCTGAGTTTGGACTTCTGGTCTCCAGAACTGTGAGAGAATAAATTTCTATAGGTTTGTTTTTGTTGTTGTTTTAAAACTTGTATTGTTTTTAGCAATAATCATGTGTGTTCATTTTAGGAATATAGAATATACAAGTAAGCAGAGAAAAAAATTTATTTTTTATTTTTTATTTTTTATTTTTTTTTAAAGACGGGGTTTCACCATGTTGGTCAGGCTGGTCTTGAACTCCC
>CAUYQU010035964.1:0-21613 GCA_963574635.1 Cheracebus regulus
TCTCTCTCCCCCTCTCTCTCGACAGATCTCACTGAGTCACTCAGGCTGAAGTGCGCTGGCCTGATTTCAGCTCACTGTAACCTCCACCTCCTGGGTTCAAGTGATCCTCCCACCTCAGCCTCCTGAATAGCTGGGACTACAAGGGCACGCTACACTGCCCGACTAATTTTTCATATTTTTTGTAGAGACGGGGTTTCATCATGTTGCCCAGGATGTCTCTTTGTCTTCTGTGCCTAGAATGCTAAAGCAGTACACTTCTGGCTGGTTCCAGGAAGCATTGCAGAGCAAGTCACAAGTCAGGCTTGAATTTTTCTTCCTTTAGTCAAAGGGAACTCCCCATCAGGGAAAAGCTATGAGTTAGGAAGGGGTGGCTGTGCGTCAAGAGTAGGAATGCTGGAAATGCAAACAACCTGCTCCGGCAACTTTCCAGTAGCTGGAGGGCCTGCGGTGAATGATGTGGTAACACTGGGCTCACCCATCTTTATGGCTTGGTGGTTCTTTTAGCTCAGTTCATGATAAGCGGCTCATATCCCGAGGGCACTTGATGACTATGGTATCCACTGGGCCCTCTCACAAGGGAAGCACTGTTTCTCAAGTTGAATATCGAAGCAGAGAGTAGAATGGTAGTACCGGGAGCTGGGGTGCTGGAATGGGGGCTGGTGACATAGCCAAAAGATACAAAATTTCAGGCCGGGCGCAGAGGCTCACACCTGTAATCCCAGCACTTTGGAAGGCTGAGGCAGAAGGATCATGAGGTCAGGAGTTTGAGACTAGCCTGATCAACATGGTGAAACTCTGTCTTTACTAAAAATACAAAAAAATAATTAGCTGGGTATGGTGGCACGCCCCTGTAATCCCAGCTACTCAGGAAGCAGGAGGATTGCTTGAACCTGGGAGGTGGAGGCTACAGTGAGCAGTGATTGTGCCACTGCACTCCAGCCTGGAATGCAGCAGAGGGAGACTCCATTTAAAAAAAAAAAAAATTCGGTGAGGCGGGGGAGTAAGTTTAAAAGATCTTTGTACAATATGGTAGCTGTAGTTAATAGCGATGTGTTGTAGTCCCCGCTTATCCACCAGGAATATGTTCTAAGACCCCCAGTGGATACTTGAAACCACAGATAGGACTGAACTCTGTATGTACTATGTTTTATGTTTTTTCCTATACATACATGCCTATGAAAAGTTTAATTTTATAAATTACCCACAGTGAAAGATTAACAATAATAATGAATAGTAAAATAGAACAATAACAAAGCTGTTTCTCAAAGGGAGTTACTTGATGAAGAGAGCCTTCTCGATTCAAAATCACAGAGGCCACTCCTGTGATAGTGTCTTCAGGGTAGGCCAGAGGATCTGTGTGGATCCGATATGACACCTAATTACCAGAGCCTCCACCAGAGTATGCGGGCCAAACCGTAGCGCTATTTGCTCATTAGTCTCAGGAGACTGGAGAATCTCTCTGGTTCAGGGACCTATGCAAATTTCACTTTTTTTTTTTTTTTTTGAGATGGAGTCTCACTCTGTCACCCAGATTGGAGTGTAGTAGAACAGTCTCACCTCACTGCAACCTTCACCTCCTGGGTTCAAGCAATTCTCCTGCCTCAGCCTCTGAACTATCTGGGATTACAGGTGCCCACCACCATGCCCGACAAATTTTTTTTGTATTTTTAGTAGAGATGGGTTTCATGATGTTGGTCAGGATGGTCTCGAACTCCTGACCTCAAGTGATCCACCTGCCTCAGCCTCCCAAAGTGCTGGGATTACAGGCATGAACCACTACACCCGGCCAAATTTGACATTCTTTTTACATCACTTAGTAACTTCAGAGAAGCATGTCTGAATATGGTATATGTCATCTCATAAATCCAAAGAGGTCTGCCAAACATTGGCCATTTTTCTTTTTTTCCCCTTCATTTTATTTTTATTATAGCATGTTTGCTCAATTTACAGCAAGCAGAAAATAAGCTGGATCTTGTTTTGATCCAAACATGAATGTTTTAAAGGCTGTACACAATATTTGTTCAAAAGAACACATAAAAATACCTTTTTAGAAGCCTCTATAAGAAAGAAAATATGAAGTCTAACCCCACAACTTTCCTCTTTGCTAGAACTGCAAACTACGGCGGCAGTTTTAAATAGACTTTTTGTTGTTTAAACTATACATCCAGGAAAATCTAAAAAAATTAAAGAAATGTGCATTTAAATGATTGCATAGCAGAACATGAACATTAATTGCAAACAGTAAAGAAATGAAAGTTAGAAATACTATGAAATATACAAAGGTTCTAGAATCAATCCTTTAAACATATTCCACAAACAATGTTTTAAATCCATCATTTTATTCTTTACAGGCAAAGCCTAGATTATGAAAATCAACATTGAAAAAAGTGATGCTCTAAAAGGAATTGTTTACCCATAATTCTTACTCATACCTGTAAGCAAGCAATCTGAGATTTTTTTAAGATGCTAGCTTTTTATTCTGAAATGAAATTGGAACATGTCCATTTTTCTTCGTGGTAGGAATATAAGACTTGGCAATTTCTTCTTTGCTTTGAAGGGAATAAGCCCATATATATGGACCACTGGGCAGTCAGAAATTTCAACCAGATAAAAGGCCTCTGAATTTTATTAGGATTTATTTCCTACCCTCAGAGAGTAAATATGTATATTATCGGGAACTCTAGAAGAACTGCTGCTTCCATCTTTCCTGATTCTATCAGCATGCTGTCCTCAATATAGTGAAGCCATGTGATGGTTTGCAGGATGATGAGTTGGTCACTGTCACTGTGGCCTAAATTACAGCACAGAGCCAGAGTGGACATAACTCTGGGCAAAATGTAAAGGTATACTACTTACCCTGTCAGGCAAAAGCAAATGTCCTCCTATGTTCTCTACGTACAAAAGATACTGAAAAATACATTTGCCAAATAACAAATTACATATCAGATGCTGGGAAGGTTGATTTACTCCAGTAAGAAAACCACATCTGGAAGAGTGACTGCCATTTAAGTCCCCAACTGATCAGCCGTATGGTAATCCATTGCCATTTTTCAATAACTTTTGTCCTGGTCAATTTTGCTAATTAAATAGGAACACGTGGTCTGGTGTGGTGGCTCGTGCCTGTAATCCCAGCACTTTGGGAGGCCAAGGTAGGTGGATTGCTTAAGTGCAGGGGTTTAAGACCAGCATGGGAAACATGAGGGAGCCCCATTTCTACAAAACTTAGCTGTGTGTGGTGGTGCATGCGTATAGTCCCAGCTACTAGGAAGCTGAGGTAGAATGATTGCTTGAGCCCAGGAGGTTGAGGCTGGAGTGAGCCATAACTGTGCCGCTGCACTCCAGCCTGGGTGACAGAGTGAGACCTTGTCTCAGAAAAATGAAAAATAAAGAAATAGGACGCTAGGAAGGCTGATTTATTCCAGTAAGAAGACCACATCTAGAAGAGTGACTGTCAGTTAGGTCACCACTGATGAACCCTATGGCAATCCATAAGGTCACTCATTACCTATCCCTCTTTCAACTTTTTAAGTCTCATGTGGATACAGTGTTTGCCATTTCAGTGGGTCGGAGTAGCTACCAAAGTGTTTACTTAGTCCTTTAAACCATAATATTCTTTATGTCACAGGTCAAGGAACATTATTAAATTGCTAAAAATGTATATTCCAAATCACACTCAGGAGCTGGGGGAAGAAATTCCTAGAATATGTTTAGCGTTTTGCTGGGCCTACTGTGAGATGACCACTGAGGAAACGCCATTAATCACTTAACAGCCCAAAGTTCCACTCCGATCTAGGGATCACATGGATTATGGGACTCTGGAAAGTACTGTTAATCAGGGGTCCCACAGTGCTCAACAGTGCCCTAGCAAGCCAAGTATTTCCCTTTACCTGGTGTGCTGTTACTGTAATCAGTGCCTTTAAGTCTTGTTGCGAAATGATGGGAAGAAGATACAGAAAGTTTCTGTACATGCCATTACTATATGTATTCTCATGAGCATTTAGACCTTCCTTTCATTCAAGGACTCTGTATTCTGTTATGTCTTGGGTCGGGCACATGGGTGGTGAGGGGTCATGATTCTCTATCATAATATCTCAAATTACACCTTTGTTTTTCAGACCTGATTTTTTGTGTGAGTCATACAAATCAAATTGTATCTATTATCTATTTTACTAATTTGATGTTTTTCTTTTTACAAATCTATTTAGTAACAGCAATTACATGATCAAATACCCCCTCTTAAACAATGTGCAAACAAGATGCACATTGTCATCAAAATAGCAGGGATGGAGACATCAACAGAATGTTGAGCTGCTGTATGATCAGATCTTCCTGAGACCCTGTTTGTATGATCAGATGTATATACATGAAGAGCTGCTGTATTATCAAATCTTCCTGGGACCCTGCTGTATGATCAGATGTATATACATGAAGAGCTGTTGTATGATCAGATCTTCCTGAGACCCTGCTGTATGATCAGGTCTTCCTGAGATCCTGTTGTGTGATCAGATGTATATACATGAAGAACTGTTTTATGATCAGATCTTCCTGGGACCCTGTCGTATGATCAGATGTATATACACGAAGAGCTGTTGTATGATCAGACCTTCCTGGGACCCTGTTGTATGACCAGATGTATATACATGAAGAGCTGTTGTATGATCAGGTCTTCCTGAGACCTTGTTGTGTGATCAGATGTATATACATGAAGAGCTGTTGTATGATCAGATCTTCCTGGAACCCTGCCGTTCCCACTGAAATGAAAAGGGCCATTCCCAGTTAACATTTCCCACTGGTATCCACGGTGTACAGACAAAGCCACTCATGTGCTTTGAAGAGATGCTTATCCCTCTCTCCCAATATATTTTTCAAGATCCTGATAAAGGAAGAGTCTTCTAGTACATATGTAAAAGGTAGTTAGGTCCTCTCAAAGTCTCTGGAGCCTTTTCTCTATATTTATGGCTTTTAAAGTGTGGCCCAGGGAACCCTGGCCATGTCTGAGAACCTTTCAAGGGCTGTGTGATCTCAAAACTGTTTTCATTATACTATGATGTATTTGCTTTTCTTTTTCTTTCATTTAAAAAATTTACAATGTCTCGTAGAGACGGGATCTTGCTATGTTGTCCAGGCAGGTCTCAAAATCCCAGGCTCAAGTAATCCTCCCACTTCAGCCTCCCAAAGTGCTGGGATTACAGGCATGAGCCACTGTGCCCAGCCCCCTGCTACTTGCTTTTCACTCTTATTCTCTCATAAATGTATAGTGAAGTCTTCCAGAGACTACGTGACATGTCACCTCAACAGAGGGAACGTGGAAGCAGATGTAAGAATCCAGCTCTCTCCTAAATAATGCTCCTCTGCTCACTAATTTTACATTATTTTGGAAAATACAGGTTTTTAAAAATTAAAATATGTTATTGAAGCTGGAGTCACAGCAAGACGGCCAAATAGAAGCCTCCATCAATTGTTCTCCTTGCAGGAACACCAAATTCCACAACCATCCACACACACACACACACACACACACACAACCACCTTTATAAGAATCAAAAATTATGTGAGCAATCACAGTACTTGGTTTTAACTTCCTATCATTGAAAGAGACACTGAAGAGGACAGGAAAGACAGTCTTGAATTGGCAGTGCCATTTGCCCCGTCCCCTAGAAGCTGTCAGGTGGCATGGAGAGTCTGTGCACTTGGGGGAGGGGAGCACAGTGACTGTGGGGCTTTGCATTGCAACTCAGAGCTGCCAGCACTGAGCAGAACTCAATCAATGACCATGGAGGGAGTGTCTGGATGAGCCCTAGCCCGAGGAAAATGATCCATTCCTGGAGTCAGAACCTGAGCTTCAGCAAGCCTTGCCACTGCGGGCTAAGGTGCTCTGATATTCTAAATGAACTTGAGAGGCAGTCTAGGCCACTAGGATGGCAACTCCTAGGCAGGTCCCGGTGCTGTGCTGGGCTCAGAGCCAGAGGACTTGTGGGGGCACATGACCCAGTGAAACACCAGGCACTGTGGCTAAGAGAGTGCTTGTGCCACCCCTCCCCTAGCCCCAGACAACACCGTCATGGCTCCAGAAGAGACCCTCTTCTTCCACTTGAGGAAAGGAGAGGAAAGAGTAGAGAGGACTTTGTCTTGCAACATGGATACCATCATAGCCAGAATAGCACAGGGCACCAGGTAGCATCGTGAGGTCTCATTCCAGGCCCTGGCTCCCATACAACAGTTCTAAAGCCTTTCTGGGCTGGAAGGGAACCTGTTGCCTTGAAGGGAAGGACCCAGTCCTGGCAGGATTCATCACCTTCTGACCATAGAGCCCTTAGGCTCTGAATAATCAGCGGCAATAACTAGAAAGTACTTACTGTGGACCTTGGGTGAGACTCTGAAATGTGCTGGCATTAGGTACAAACCAGTACATTCCCAGCTGTGGTGGCTATAAAAAGAGACTCCAGCTGGGCACGGTGGCTCACACCTGGAAGGAGGCTGAGGTGGGCGGATCACAAGCTCAGGTGTTCCAGACCCCCCTGACCAACATGGTGAAACCCTGTCTCTACTGAAAATACAAAAATTAGCAGGGCATGGTGGTGGGTGCCTGCAATCTCAGGAGGCTGAGGCAGGAGAATCGCTTGAACCCGGGAGGCGGAGGTTGCAGTGAGCCGAGGTCAAGCCACTGCACTCCAGACTGGGCAACAGAGTGAGACTCCATCTCAAAGTAAATAAATAAATAAAAATAATAAAAAAAAAATAAGAGAGACTCCTTCTGCTTGAGAAAAGCAGAGGGGAGGGTGAAGGGGACTTTGACTTTGACTTGCAGCTTCGGTACCAGCTCAGGCACAGTCGGGTAGAGGAACAAAAGGGCACTTGCAGACCTGATTCCAGGCATGGGCTCTTGGACAGCATTTCTGGATCTACTCCGGGCCAGAGAAGAGACAACTTCACCGAAGGCTGAGTCCCAGACCTGGCAGCATGCACCATATGCTGACTGAAGGGCTCTCGCAAGGGTCCTGAGTGAGAGTGAGCAATTGCCAGGTAATATCCCCATGGACCTACAGTGGTGGTGGATAGAGAGAAGCTCCTCTGCCTGGGGAAAGGAGAGGGAAGAGTGGGAAGGATTTTGTCCTGTGGCTTGGGCGCCAGCTCAGACAGAGTAGAACACAGCACCAGGTAGATTTCCAAGGCTCTGCCTCCTGGATGACCTCTCCAGCCCACCCTGGGCCTGGGAAAATTCCCACCCTGATGAGAAGGACACAGACTGGCTGGCTTCACTAACTGTAGCACCCCAGGGCCTTGACTGATTGTAGCACCCTAGAGCCTTGACTGATTGTAGCACCCTAGAGCCTTGACTGACTGTAGCACCCCAGGGCCTTGAGTGGACACAGGCAGTAACCAGGGAGTGAAAGTAGCACCTCGGGGCCTTGAGTGGACACAGGCGGTAACTAGGGAGTGACCGTAGCACCCCAGGGCCTTGAGTGGACACAGGCGATAACCAGGAAGTGACCATAGCACCCCGGGGCCTTGAGTGGACACAGGCAGTAACCAGGGGGTGACCGTAGCACCCCGGGGCCTTGAGTGGACACAGGTGGTAACCAGGGGGGTGACCGTAGCACCCCGGGGCCTTGAGTGGACACAGGCAGTGACCAGGGAGTGACCGTAGCACCCCGGGGCCTTGAGTGGACACAGGCGGTGACCAGGGGGTGACCATAGCACCCCGGGGCCTTGAGTGGACACAGGCGGTGACCAGGGGGTGACCGTAGCACCCCGGGGCCTTGAGTGGACACAGGCGGTGACCAGGGAGTGACCGTAGCACCCCGGGTCCTTGACTGGACACAGGCGGTGACCAGGGGGTGACCGTAGCACCCCGGGGCCTTGAGTGGACACAGGCGGTGACCAGGGGGTGACCGTAGCACCCCGGGGCCTTGACTGGACACTGGCAGCAACCGTTAAGTGATTACACTGGGCTTTGGGCAAGACCCGGTGTTATGCTGGCTTCAGGTCTGACCCGGTGGAGTCCAAGTGGTGGTGGCTACGGGGTTACTTGTGTCACCCTTCCTCAGCTCCAGGTAGCTCGGCACAGAGAGAGAGAGACTCCATTTGCTTAGGAGAAAGTAAGAGAAGGAAAGAAGAGTCCCTACCTGGTAATCCAGAGAATTCTCCCTGATCTTACCCAAGACCACCAAGGTAGTACCTCTATGAGTCTTCAGGAACCACAGTGTTATGGGGTTTGGGATGTCTCTTAATGCAGGAACCGTGACAGTGACCAAAAACTTAGATCACAACACCCAACTCCCTTCAAATGCCCAGAAAACCTTCCCAGAAAGGATGGATACAAACAAGCCCAGACTGTGAAAATCACAATAAGCACCTAACTCTTCAATGCCACACACCGATGAACATCCACAGTATCAAGACCATCCAGAAAGACGTGATCTCACCAAATGAACTAAGTAAGGCACCAGGGACAAATCCCAGAAAGGCATGAGACCTGTCAGACAGAGTTCAAAAGAGCTGTTTCATGGAAACGCAAAGAAGTTCAAGACAACACAGATAAATAATTCAGAATCCCATCAGATAAACTTAACAAAGACATTGAAATAATTTTAAAAAATTATTTTGATTTCATTCCAGGTAGAAATTCTGGAATGGAAAAATGCAACTGACACACTGAAATGCATCAGAGTCTCTCAATACCAGAATTAATCAAGCAGAGGAAAGAATTAGTGAGCTTGAAGACAGACTAATTGAAAATACACAGTCAGCAGGTGTGCTGGCTCATGCCTGTAATCCCAGTATTTTGGGAGGTCAAGGCAGGAAGGTCACTTGAGCCCAGTAGTTCAAAACCAGCCCAGTAGTTTGAGACCAGTAGTTGTGAGACTCTGTCTCTATAAAAAATTTAAAAATTAGCTGAGTGCAGTGGTGTGCACCTGTGGTCCTAGCTGCACAGAAGGCTGAGGTGGGAAGATTGCTCGATCCTGGGAGGCTGAGGCTGCAGTGAGCCATGTTTGTGCTACTGCGATCCAGCCTGGGCAACAGAGTGAGACACTGCCTGTCTCAAAAATTATTTTTTAATTTTTTAAAAATTAAAAAAGAAAAACACAGTCAGAGGAAACAAAAGAAAAAAAGAATAAAAAAAAAAGAATGAAGCATACCTATACAATCCAGAAAATAAATGCAAAAGGGCAATTCTAAGGATTACTGGCCTTAAAGAGAAGGTAGAGAAAGAGATAGGGATAGAAAGTTTATTCAAAGGGCTAATAAGGAAGGATGGAAAAAAGGAAGAGAAGACCATATGACAATCAGAAAACAAGTAACCAAATGGCAGGAGATGCCTGTTCCCCCTTCCGCTTCCACCACACTCGGAAGCTTCGTGAGGCCTCCCCAGAAGCAGATGTTGGCACTGTGCTTCCTGTACAGCCTGCAGAGCTGTGAGCCAATTAAACCTCTTTCTTATAAATTATGCAGCCTCAGACATTTATTTTTAGTAATGAAAGAATGGCCTAACAAAGTAAGAAATAGTCCAAATATAAGAAAAAGAATCAGCTAGGCATGGTGGCTCACACCTGTATTTCCAGCACTTTGGGAGGCCGAGGTGGGTAGATCCCTTGAGGCCAGGAGTTCGAGACCAGCCTGGCCAACATGGTAAAACCCCATCTCCACTGAAAATAGAAGGCCGGGCGCAGTGACTCATGCCTGTAATCCCAGTGCTTTGGGAGGCCGAAGTGGGCAGATCACCTGAGGTCAGGAATTTGAGACCAGCCTGATCAACATGGAGAAACTCTGTCTCTACTAAAAATACAAAATTAGCCGGGTGTGGTGGTGTGCGCCTGTAATCCCAGCTACTCAGGAGGCTGAGGCAGAAGAATCACTTGAACCTGGGAGGCGGAGGTTGCAGTGAGCCAAGATTGTGCCATTGCACTCCAGCCTGGGCAACGAGACCAAAACTCCGTCTCAAAAAAAAAAAAAGAAAGAAAAAAAAAAGAAAGAAAAAGAAAAAATTAGCCAGGTGTGGTGGTGGGCACCTGTAATCCCAGCTACTCCAGAGGTTGAGCCAGGAGAATCACTTGAACCGAGGAGGCAGAGGTTGCAGAGTCAAAATCTTGTCACTTCATTCCAGCCTGGGGAAAAGAGTGAAACTCTGTCACACACACACACAAATTTTAAAAAAGAAGGAGATTTATGTTCTGACTGCCCACATTGAGAAACATCTAGAATGTCTATCTTTATTACAAAAGAAAACAGAATGCGTACATACCCTCACTGGCTACATATTCTGCTCCAGGAACTGTTTCTCAATTTGCAGGAAGTTCCAGGAGGGTGGATCCTACCTTTTTTTTTTTTTTTTTTTTTTTTTTTGAGACAGGGTCTTGCTATGTTGTTCAGGCTGGTCTCAAACTCCTGAGCTCAGGCAATCCTCCTGCCTCAGCCTCCAAAAGTGCCAAGATTACAATTATGAGCCACCATGCACAGCCAATCCTATCTTTAAAAAAAAAAATGCTTGATTAATTTTATTACTGACTACAAACTCATTTGCCATTTAATCTAGACTATTTTAATTCTGGTGCTAAGGCCAGCTATTGTCTTTTGCTAGGAGTCAAACAAAATTTTAGTAACCAAAACATATTTTCAATAAAATTTTATATGTGTATATGTAGATAAACAACAAAGGAGCACCAAGAACTGATGTAAAATTTCATCACAAAATTTCTTTGCAAGCTGCTTGATTACAGAAAACTGTTCATCAAAAACAGGGGGGTGGGTGGGATTTTTTTGTTGTTATTTCAGACATTCAAATCAATACAACCTATATTCTGAGTATCAACCAGAATGGTACAGGTTAAGACGCAAACCATTTCCATGGTGTGGAAGATGTGTTACCATCTGTGCTCTAATTGGCATTGCACTTCCTCAGAGCTAGGCTGCCTACATGAGAAACATCTTCTATGCCTGAGAGATCAGCTAATCGACATGCTCATCAGCTAAATCACATTGGTCAAAATACCTGCAAGCCAAGCAGATCAATAAATTCAAATCAGGAACCTTCTCATCATCTCTGCTGTCCACTGAGAGCCTCAATTCAGAGCATCTTCTTGCAAGCTACCAAATCAGCGAATGAGCATTAGGTAATAAAGGCTTCTGCAGGCACGCCAATAAAGCATAAACCGTCTTCCTTGTGCAGAACCTATGTGGGGACTTTCATTTCTGGCTGGTCCAACAGCCGCGTCAGCACGTAACTGTTCACCCAGACAAAGTTTCTTCCAGCCTTCTTCATCTTCAGATTTTGGTGTCGTCACATCACTATCCCACTATTGTGATTTCCAGCGACTTCTATCTTGTTCACATTCTGTCACACAGTTGAAAACAGTGCCACTTGCTGCTGCCACTGAAGTGTTGGGGAATAACCTTCTGGGGCAGGTTGGCATCCCGAAAGAAAAATATTCACAGTTTGCTTTCTTTTCAACTTCCTTTTTTTAAATTTTTTTTGAGATGGCGTCTTGCTGTCACCTAGGCTGGAGGGCAGTGGCACCATCTCGGCTCACTGCAACCTCCGCCTCCCGGGTTCAAGCAATTTTCCTGCCTCAGCCTCCTGAGTAGCTGGGATTACAGGTATGTGCCACCACGCCTGGAAAATTTTTTGTATCGTTAGTAGAGATGGGCTTTCACCATGTTGATCAGGCTAGTCTTGATCTCCTGACCTCAAATGATCCGCCTGCCTTGGCCTCCCAAAGTGCTGGGATTACAGGTGTGAGCCATTGTGCCCAGTCTTCCTTTTCAACTTCTTTGGGTCAATTTGAGCTACCACAACATCTGGACATTGAGCTGCTTCAATGTGGACCCGCCTCAGGCATTTCTGAGGTGTCCTTGGGGGTACCAAGGGATGGAAATCTTCCATCAAGTTGCAGGGCTCTCCCAGCTATAGCTGAGGTGTCGACTCTTCACCGCAGACTCCACCGGCACCTATGCCATGGTTTTCAAATTACCCAATCCTCTCTTTTTGATCACTGATTTAGATTTAGGCTAATATAGTGTCCAACACATAGTAGATCCTCAATATATATTTGTGGAAGAAAGAGATGGATAATATGCAGGAATCCTTAGATTTAGCTTTTAATTTTTTTTTTTTTTAAGAGTCTTGCTGTCGCTCACGCTGGAGTGTAATGGCGCAATCTCAGCTCACTGCAACCTCTGCCTCTTTGGTTCAAGTGATTCTCCTGCCTCAGCCTCCCCATGTGCCACCACACCTGGCTAACTTTTATATTTTTAGTAGAGACAGGTTTCACCAAGTTGGCAAGGCTGGTCTTGAGCTCCTGACCTCAGGTGATCTGCTCACCTTGGCATCCCAAAGTGCTGGGATTACAGGTGTGAGCCACCGTGCCTGGCCAGATTCTGCTTTTAAATTGACGTGGATTCCAGAGAGTACTGATGGAAGACTTTTTCTCTAATCATAATCTGATTTTTTCCACCCGTAGCCAGGCCATGAGAGCAACTCTGCCTCAGCTATTCAGCTCTAAATGACTCCTCGTTACACACACTCTCTGCCTTGTCTTAACCATTTTCTCCTTTTATGTCTTCATTATCATCTCTGTACCCTCATTCTCTGCAGATAATTTTTCTTCCTTCTTTGTTATAAAAATTTAAAACAAAATTATTAAGAACCGTCTCCAACTAGTGCAAAAATAGAGCTTCATGGAGCAAAATTAATTAGCTAGAAACAGACCTTAATGCATATATCAAAAAGCCAGTCTATAATGAGGAAGGCATCACAAATTCCTGAGGAAAGGGAGAGTTTTAGTGCTGGGGTAATTGGCTAAGTATTCTGAGGGGTAATCAAATTATGCCCTAATTTCCCAATGTTCACCCAAATAAATTCCAGATGGATTAAATAATCTGATGTGAAAACTGAAAGAATAAAAGCAGAAAAATATGCAAATATCTACTCTCCAAATGAAAAATGCCTTTCTAAGCTTAATAATAATTTTTTTTGAAATGGAGCCTCATTCTGTTGCCCAGGCTGGAGTGCAGTGACACAATCTCAGCTCACTGCATCCTCCATCTCCTGAGCTCAAGCGATCCTCCTGCCTCAGCCTCCTGAGTAACTGGATTATAGGTTTGCCCCACCATGCCAGGTTTTTTTTTTTTTTTTTTTTTGTATTTTTGGTAGAGACAGGCTTTCACCATATTGCCCAGGCTGGCCTTGAACTCCTGAGCTCAAGCGATCCACCCACTTCGGTCTCTCAAAGTTCTGGAATTAGACACACAAGCCACTGTGCCTGGCCAATGGTAATATTTTTAAAGCCACAGAGGAGATGTTAAACTGTAAACTGTTGACACCACCCTATCACATAGGAATTTATCATCAGACAAAAAACCTGACATCCTTGCCAAGACTGACGTATAAGAATGTTCTTGCTAGGCACGGTGGCTCATGCCTGTAATTACCTGATAGCGGATCACCTGAGGTCAGGAGTTCCAGACCATCCTGGTCAAAGTGGTGAAATCCCATCTCTACTAAAAATACAAAAATTAGCTGGGTGCGTTGGTGGGTACCTGATATCCCAGCTACCCAGGAGGCTGAGAACTGCTTGACCCCGGGAGGTGAAGGTTGCAGTGAGCTGAGATTGCACCACTGCACTTTAGCCTGGGCGACAGAGCAAGACTCTGTCTCAAAAAAAAAAAAAAAAAAAAATGTTCTTTTCAGTGTTAACTGTGTACCATGAAAGAGGAAAAGAAGCTAGCTTTTACTCTGGACGAGGAGAGAGCACCTCTCCCTCGTCCCATCGGAGATTGTTCAAGGAGCCTGACCTAATAGTTAGGCCTGAATTTGTAAGAGGAAACTTTAAACTATAATAAAGGCAAAAGTGAGGAATGGGATATATTTATTTAGGAAAACTCTTTAATGATGTTTAGAGATAGCAGGCGAGGTCAGTTTCATCTAGGGGGAAGTGATTAACACAGATTTCAAATGCTGCCCCAAATAACATAATAGGACTTATAATTTTTCCCTGAAGACAAGGAATAAAGAGGGGAAAGTCCAAGACTGGGTAGAAAGGTGAGAAGGGCAAATAGAAAGAGCTTCAGGCAGAGTCCTAGGTTACCTGTGGGTCTGAGGCATCATGCTCACATGCATGTATATACCTATACACATATATACGTATATATGCAAACAGTTCCTTTAAAAGAGCTATTTAAGAAAATTAGAATATATGCATTTATATGCATATAATGCATATATGTATATACACATTTATATATCTATAATATCTATGTATATGCACATATATACATTATACATATATTTTGAGACTAGGTGTTGCCGTGTTGCCCAGGCTGGAGGGCAGTGGCTACTCACAGGCGCAATCCCACTACTGATTGGCACGGGAGTTTTGACCTGCTCTGTTTCCCACCTGGGCCGGTTCACCCCTCCTTAGGCAACCTGGTGGTCCCCTGCTTCCAGGAGGTCACCACATTGATGCCGCACTTAGTGTGGACACCCGATTGGCATAGTGCACTGAAGCCCAGAACTCCTGGGCTCAAGCGATCCTCCAGCCTCAGCCTCCAGAGTAGCTGGGACTACAGGCACACACCACCGTGCCCAGCAGATATTTTATATATTATGTGTGTATATATACACATATAATTGTATACTCACATATACGATTTAAAAATATTAATTTAAATTATATGATGTACACACTGGGTGTGGCGGCTCACGCCTGTAATCCCAGCATTTTGGGAGGTGGAGGTGGGCAGATCACTTAAGGTCAGGAGTTGGAGACAAGCCTGACCAACATGGTGAAACCCCATCTCTACTAAAAAGTAACAAAAATTAGCCAGGTATGGGTGGTGTGCACTCGTAGTCCCAACTACTCGGGCGGTTGCAGCAGGAGAATCACTTGAACCTGGGAGGTGGAGGTTGCGGTGAGCTGAGATCATGCCACTTCCTAGAAGTGGAATTGCTGGATTGAACGGGGGGTGTGCATTGCCATTTTCAGGAACACCGACAAATGCTCTCCCATCAGCAATGTGCAGGTGCCTGCTCCCTGATGCCCTTACCATCACCAGGTTTAATATTCAATTTTAAGTTGTTTTCTTTCTATGCTGTAACTTCTCTCATTGCCACATGTTCTGTAAAAGTATGTGTCACAGAGTAACATGGGCTTTGGGGAATGAAGAAGGAGAAGGAAATTACTTTTACCAGTACTGTTGAAGAAGATCAGAACATGCTACCCCAAAACATGCCACTTAGACATCTTGACTGTTTTCAACTGAAGGCAATTGAGAGACAGCTGATTTCAGGGTCAGGCCTGTTAATACTTGGATGAGAGAAACAGCAGGTGTAGGAAGGATTCCCTAACCTCCTCTTTCTACCCAAAAGGAGGGCATAAATTTCCTATCAGAAAGGTACCCTCCCTGCACCAGGAAAAGGAGAACGTTCTTATCGATGGAGGTCGGGAATTCACACCAACATGAATCTGCAGAAACAAACCTTACTAAAATAATACATCTGGCCGGGTGCAGCAGCGCATGCCTGTAACACCAACACTTTGGGAGGCTGAGATGGGTGGATCACTTGAAGCCAGGAGTTCAAGAGCAGCCTGGTCAACATAGTGAAACCCCATCTCTACCAAAAATACAAAAATTATTCAGGAGTGGTGGCACGCATGTGCAGTACCAGCTACTCGAGAAGCTGAGGCAGGAGAATAGGGGGAACTCGGGGGGTAGAAGTTGCGGGGACCCCAGATCGCACCACTGCTCTCCAGCCTGGGCGATAGAGGGAGACTCCATCTCAAAAAAAAAAAAAAATTCCATTAATTTTCCCCACATATTTCCTAGTCACTTTCCTGTAATTTACTGCTCCCTAGCTCAAATCTTTTTCCATTGCCTCTTCATGTTTCTATAATTATTCTTTGTTAACATGATGTATGAGCCCCTGGGTCTAGTCATTTATTTGAAGCTTCCTTTCTTTGCTATGAAGGCTTCCATGTGCTCATAAAATTTAGAATATTATCAAATAAAATTTGTTTGCTTTTCTCCTGTTAATCTCTCTTTTGTCAAAGTCACAAGTCCCAGTCACAGAACTTACGAGAATAGAGGAAAAAGGGCCCTTCTACACTGTCAAATGTGTGAGGGGAAGCAGGGTCCGATGAGGCTACCACGTGCTAGCAATAAGATGAGAAGGAAGCGAGACTTAAGGAATTCGTTGTGAGAAAAGACCAAAAAAATAGGATTTCCCTGAAAATCCCATCTACTCTGGAGTTGCCAAGTACGTGCAATGGATGCTGGAGTCATTAATGTTGCTATTAAAGGAAAAGGACATCCCAGAAGGCCACACATTTTAAGGGCTCTTAGGGTGTTATTATGACGGTGAAACTCTCCCATCCAAGAGGGAGAGGTGTTTGACTCTTCCAGCGTATTCACGAACACACTGGAGCCAGAAGGGTGATCCTGCTGCTTCCCAGGCCTTCCAGAGTAAAGGGCAGCATCAGTCTTAGGGCTCCCAGACTCCAGTTTCTGTCTCTAGGAGAATCCATTCTGTGACTTGGTAATCTGAGAGTGGCACACACTACATCCTAAAGAGGACTGGAGACCCCATGACCTCATGGCCAGCTTTACAAGCTGGAAGAGCACCATGGAAACCATCTCCTGCCTTCTGAATTTCTGCCCCTGGCTAGTGGATTTTCCCCCCTTCTGTTTCCTTCATTTCTGCTTTTATCTCTGGTAATGGTAGTGCTTTTCTTCTGTTTCCATTGTGATTGTTTTGCTGTTATCGTTTTTCCTTTTTTTTTTTTTTTGAGATGGAGTCTCTCTCTGTTGCCCCAGGCTGGAGTGCAGTGGCACAGTCTCAGCTCACTGCAACCTCCAACTCCCGGGTTCAAGCGATTCTCTTGCCTCAGCCTCCACAGTAGCTGGGATTACAGGCACCTGCCACCACACCTGGCTAATTTTTGTTTTTTCAGTAGAGACATGGTTTCAGCATGTTGGCCAGGCTGGTGTCTAACACTGAGCTCAAGACATCTGCCCGCCTCAGCCTTACAAAGTGTTGGGATTGCAGGCGTGAGCCACCGCATCTGGCCTTATTTTCCTAAGCTCATTGTCTCTTTTTTTTGAGATGGAGTCTCACTCTGTCACCTAGGCTGTAGTGCAGCGATGCGATCTCGGCTCACTGCAACCTCCGCCTCCCGGGTTCAAGCAATTCTCCTGCCTCAGCCTCCTGAGTAGCTGCCCGCCACCACGCCCAGCTAATTTTGTTTTGTATTTTTAGTAGAGATGGGGTTTCACCATATTGGCCAGGCTGGTCTAGAGCTCCTGACCTTGTGACCTGCTGGACTCGGCCTTAGCCCTAAGTGCTGAGATTACAGGCATAAACTACCATGCCTAGTCAGCTCACTGTCTTTAAACTAAATCCAACATGTAATTGGCAAATTCATGGCCATAATAAGAAACTTAGGTAGGACAGTGCAACATAAAAAGAGGGATTAGAAGATTTGAACATGTCAGTTAATGAGTTTAAAAATATGCATATGAAATTTGGAACTCAATAAATAAGAAATACATCTTCTTTCCAAACTTGTGGTACATTAAAAATAGTAGCCATGGCCGGGCACGATGGCTCATGCCTGTCATCCCAGCACTTTGGGAGGCCAAGGCGGGCGGATCAAAAGGTCAAGAGTTGAAGACCAGCCTGGCCTATATGGTGAAACCCCGTCTCCACTAAAAATACAAAAAAATTAGCTGAGCATAGTGGCGGGTGCCTGTAATCCCAGCTACTCGGGAGGCTGAGGCAGAAGAATGGCTTGAACCTGGGAGGCAGAGGTTGCAGTGAGCCGGGATCACGTCACTGCACTCCTGTCTGGATGACAGAGCGAGACTCCATCTCAAAAAAAAAAAAAAAAAAAAGTAGCCATTCGTTTGACTACAAAGAAAATTTCAATAAATCCCAAAACCCAAATAACATATAGGCTAATAACAAAATCAGTGTGACTGCTAATTAAACAAAAAACAAAACCACAACTCTTTCCTTTTTTTCTTTTTTTGAGATGGAGTCTCGCTCTGTCGCCCAGGCTGGAGGGCAGTGGTGTGATCTCAGCTCACCGCAACCTCTACCTCCCAGGTTCAAATGAAGCGTTTCTCCTGCCTCAGCCTCCCGAGGAGCTGGGACTACAGGCGCCTGCCACTACGCCCAGTTAATTTTTGTATTTTTAGTGGAGACAGGGTTTCACCATGTTGGCCCGGATGGTCAACTCTTAAATGTCTTGATCAAAAATAAAATGCAAGATCTGGCAAAAAAGAATTCGGTAAAAAATAAAATAAAAAAATGCAAACTCTGGGTACTATATACCTTTTCACTTGTTTTTGGTGATATTAGTTATGATTGTTAAAGTTTTTCATTTGCTTTCTGCATTGATTTTCTAGTCCTCTGAGTTACTGGTTTGCTTATTTTAATGACTTTCCTGTTAGAGTCTTTCCTCGCATACCTCGATATTACTATGTGTTCACATATGTAATAGGCACTAAAAGGCTTATTGAGTGCTTGTTGCACATTTGGGGTGTTTATTCATCAGTGAACTTCATTTTATGGTGATGAGGTAGTGAAATAGTTTTTATTTTTTTTAAATGACATCTAGAAGCATAGTTTGTTTTGTTTTTTGAGACAGAGTTTTGTTCTTGTTGCCCAGGCTGGAGTGAAGCAGCCCGATCTGGGCTTACCACAACCTCTGCCTCTCAGGTTCAAGAGATTCTCCCGCCTCAGCCTTTCAAGTAGCTGGGATTACAGGCGTGTGCCACCACATGCAGCTGATTTTGTATTTTTAGTAGAAACAGGGTTTCTCCATGTTGGTTAAGCTGGTCTGAAACTCCCGACTTCAGGTGACCTGCCCACCTTGGCCTCCCCAAGTGCTGGGATTATAGGTATGAGCCACTGTGCCTGGCTTTTTTGTTTGTTTGTTTTTGAGATGGAGTCTGGCTCTGTTGCCCAGACTGGAGTGCAGTGGTGTGATCTAGGCTCACTGTAACCTCTGCCTCCCAGGTTCAAGCAATTCCCCTGCCTCAGCCTCCCGAGTAGTCAGTATTACAGGTGCGCACCACCACACCCAGCAAATTTTTTGTGTTTCTAGTGGAGATGGAATTTCACCACGTTGGTCAGGCTGTTCTCAAACTCCTGACCTCGTGATCTGCCCTCCTCAGCCTCCCAAAGTGCTGGGATTACAGGTGTAAGCCTCTATGCCCCACCTTTTTTTTCCCTCAAAGTGCTGGAGAGGCTCACGCCTGCAATCCCACAGTTTGGGAGGCCTAGGCAGGAGGATGGCTTGAGCTTATGAGTTCAAGACCAGACTGGGCAACATGGTGAAACCGTGTCTCTCCAAAAAGCACAAAAATTAGCTGGGCATGGTGGCGCACACCCGTAGTCCCAGCTATTTGGGAGGCTGAGATGGAAGGATCACTTGAGCCCAAGAGGTAGAGGTTGCAGCGAGCTGAAATCACGCCACTGCACTCCAGCCTAGGGGACAGAGCCAGACCTTGCCTCAAAAAAAAAAAAAAAAAATAGGGGGTGAGAAAAATAGAAACATACATGTTTATATAAACATAGGATATTTCTGGGCAAATACATAAAAACCTAGTAACAGCATTTTTCTTTAAGGTGGAGCCTGGAGAAGGAGGGCCAGCTGTGGGAGGCAGCCTTATTCACTGGGCATCCCGAGTTTGTACTGCATTTTTTTTCTCCGTTTGCATATTTTATCAATTTATATATATACATACATACACACACACACACACACACACACACATTTTTAAATATTAGGATTTATATTTGGCCCTGTGGTCCAGCAGTGAATTACATTTCTAGCAATCTATCCCAAAAAACTAATCAGAAAAGTTACAAGCATGTTCAGCATAGCATTATTTAAAACAGCAAAGCCCCCCAGAAACTTACTGTCCAACAGTAGGGATGTACTGGAGCTAGACAGGAATTTAAAAACATAAAGGACACCCTGTTTGGGCAGCTTCATTTTGGCTTCTCGACCTCCACATGTACGTAATGAACCTCCTCCTGACTTGGGGGACCTCCTTAGTACCTCAAACCCGTAAGTCCCACTCCTCCTTCTGCCCTCAACAATACAACCAGGCTTAGCCCACAAGGTCTGTGGTCTCTGTAACTGCTCCAACTCCCATCATCCACATGATCAGTAGAATAAAATCCACACACTCAGGAGTCCCACCAAATGGATTTCAGAGTCTCCCTTCGCTCATATAACTAGTGCTTAGTCTATATTTTAGGGAAAAGGGAGGGGTGGGCATCTTCCAGTGAAAAGCCACACAAATCGTCCTCACCATCCGTCCCACATCCCGTGTCGACTGGCCCAACATTATACCTGGAAACTTGTCCACACCAACCACAGCTGTGGAGGGGTGCAAAGGTAATTTTGGGAGCTGGGATGTGAGCATTCCTTCCCTCTGCACTGCGGGTTCAGTGTCTCCAACCTGCCCATCCCTTTGAACCACATGAAGTGCTCATTTTATCAGACCAGAGCCCCACAGCCACACTCTCTGGGATTTGTTCAGTAGGTGTGGGTGGGGCCTGCAATTGAGATTTTTAACAATTGGGGTTTGGGGGACCCCGGTAATTCAGCTGATCAGGTGAGTTTGAGAAGGAAAAACTGACTGAGACTGACTCCCTGGAAAGCAGCCACCAGTGACCAGTGGACAGGCCTGGCATTGTCAGCAAGCAAATGCCCCCGGGGCGGGCAGGCTGGCTGGGACAGGGATGGGGACTCCGGAATCCACATCACACCAGTTAAGGTTCTGGCCTACCCTGTGCCTTCCAGGGCTGTGCTGCCCCCCACCCTCTGCTGTCCCCAGGAAGTGCCCTGAGCAATGTGTTCTTCCTGAAATCACCCTGCTGTACCCTGTCTTCCCCCACCCACCTCACCCCAGCCAGAAGTTTGGAGTGACTCCCTTTTTTTTTTTGTAGATGGAGTTTCACTCTTGTTTCCTAGGCTGGAGTGCAGTGGCACGATCTAGGTTCCCTGAAACCTCCGCCTCCCAGGTTCAAGGGATTCTCCTGGCTCAGCCTCCCGAGTAGCTGGGATTAATGGCATGTGCCACCTTGCCCGGCTAATTTTTGTAGTACTAGTAGAGATGGGGTTTTACCATGTTGGCCAGGCTGGTCTCTTGCTCCTGACCTCCAGTGATCCACCCACCGTGGCCTCTCAAAGGCTGGTATCACAGGCATGAGCCACTGTGCCCAGCCTGGAGTGACTTCTTTAGAACCCATTCCTGGCCCTGGATATGTAAGAAACTTTCAAAAGCTTCTAGCAGAGAATGCTGAAGGGTCCTGTGGGTCCTGGCTGCAAAAAACTCTCAGGAGGACCTCTCTGGAATGTTCTCTTTTTTTTTTATTTCCAAGACAGGGTTTCACCATGTTGGTCAGGCTGGTCTTGAACTCCTGACCTCAGGTGATCCACCCGCCTTGGCCTCCCAAAGTGCTGAGATTACAGGCATGAGCCACCACGCCCGGCCTGGAATGTTCTCTTAAAGGGACATGCTCACAGAACTTAATCACAGGTCTACCCACCCCACAGGTCCCCCAGCTCAGCCTTCCCTTTGTCAGTGTGACTAAGTCCCA
>CAUYQU010035965.1:0-39203 GCA_963574635.1 Cheracebus regulus
ACCAGGGCTTTGCTTCAGGGCATGTGTGGCACAAGTCTAGGCTGAGCAACCCCAAGAACTGTGAGGAGTTCAATAAGGGGGTGGGTCCACTGAGCTTTCAACACAAGCGTCCAAGACCTAGACCCTCCTCTGGAAACAGCACGGGCCAGCCCTGTGATGCTCTGTGTGGTAGGGAACAAGGGCCACATCACAGCCACATCTGCTTGATTCGGGGATACAAGTCGGCATGTCTTGGTAAAGGCATTCATGGTGCTGCCCAGGAGCGCAGCATGCACTGAAGTCCTCACAGGAGACTTCAGGGGGTTTAACCCTGCATATGCCCAGCAGAAGGGTTTTCACAGCTCTGAGCCTGGACATTTACAGGCACACTGGATGTTCAAGTCAGTTATTCTGTCTCCATCTAGAAAGGACTTTGGATACTCCAATACTGTTAAGCTATACTGAGAATAAAACTGAAGGCCCCTGTGTCAGTAAATTGAAAAGAGCCTGCTTAATTGATGCAATCAACTTGCTTCCTAAACCTGACTCAATTCAACTCTAGTATGATTCTTACTATTTATAGCTCAGTCACTGTCTTTGGATGCTCCCTGTTTCAGAAAAAGTTTAACTGAGGATACCTGATCATATTCTAAGAGAAACTGAATTCAATTCTAATGATCTCCAACTAGCAGGAGAAACTTGTTCACCATGGGTACTTATTTCCAACTGCCCACTACATGATGTGTGATTCTGTCCAATCGATTTTCTCAAGCTGTGCAAAGGGAATGGAAATGCAGCCGAAGTGTTGACTAGCCCAATACTGAAAGTTTTCCCCACTTTGCTGGCACTGCTGAACCCCACATTAGAAGCCTGTCTGCTGCTTGCACCAGGCCCCCCAGCTTTGTGATTGCCAGCAACAAGTGGTCAGTAGGCCTGCCTCTGTGTCCTCCTTTCCAGGTCCTGTAGTTTTCCTTCTCACCACAGGAATCAGAAATCCACCAGGGATTCTAGTTCCCTGGCCACACTACCCCCAACCCTAGCCCACCCAACCCCGCACCCAGCCGACTCCCCAGTCAAGTAAGACCCACGCTGGCGTCAACACTGCCGAACTCACAGTACTCAAAAGTCAGCCAGAGCAACCTACTTTCCCCAGCATGGTGGGGAAAGGAGGCCCACTCAGGAGACCAAACCTCTGAAATGTACAAAGACAGTGTGGGAAAATTAGTGTTGGCAGAGATGAAGCCACTGTGGAAGCCGCTGCCCTCTTGCTACCTCCCCACCCCAACCCTGCCCACAGGTTTCACATAATGAGGCTGTGTCTCATTTCTCCCAAAAATGCATCTGAGGGGTCTACCTGCTCCCCTTCAAGTCCTATGCTTGTCCCCGCCCACCTGCCCCCACTCCCCACTCCCCGTCAGCAGCAACCATCATGTCAGGGTGAACCAAATCAGGCAAATCACACACTGTCCCATCAGGCCCCAGCTGCCTCCTGCACCAGCCCCTGCCCGCCCACGCACTAAGGTCCTGGGAACACTGACCCTGGCGAGAAAACATTCGTGACTCTGAAGATCCCCTGTTCCTTGACTGGGGAAACACATCCCAGTGAAGCCGGTATACACAAAGTCAGCTCTTCCTCCAAGTGCCCATCAAAGTGGGAGGCCAGAACTAGGCTGGAATGGGACGGGGTGCCAAAGTGCAGGAGTGGTGACCTGAATCAGAGCTGGACCCAGTGAAAGGCCTCCCATTCCTTGAAGTGCTCCTTCAGCCAGTGAATTGACAGCAGCAGCACGTCCGAAACTCCACTTACTGGTCTACATAACTGGCTACTGTTGGATCAGACCAAAAACATCCATGTGTTTGATGACTCTTGCTCTCTCCTTTGCGAGCTGTCCTTTATGTTTTCCGAACATTCCAATTATAATCTGGGTTGTTTTTCTGTTCTAGTGATCTCTCCAAAGGAGACCTATGATCCATGGGTGACTTGGAGTCGTGAGGAGATTTCTGAGAAGGGGGCGATCGAGGATCTGAGACTGCAGGGTGCAATGGGGGTAGGGGCTGTTTATACTCCCCTAGTTTGTCTGTGTGGAAAGAGCGGTAATGGTCTGAAGGTCCCTGGCCATGGTAGCCCATAGGGGGGCGGTGATCAGACATTCGGCGGAAATCCTGCTGGTGGTAATTTTGAGGCCTAAATTCATCGGATCTCCTCCGCTTGGAGTCATGATGGTGCCTGCAACAGAGATGCAAGGATCAGCTGAAAGGCTGAAGTCAGATTCCCATCCACTTCTCTTCACCACCCACTCAGCTCTTCCTCATACACTCATATTCAAGGACACTTGACAAACGGACTCAAAGACAGATGCTCACATTATTAGGAATCAAAAAAACTAAAGAAATAACAGAGTCATTTTACACTTATTAGCAAAACATCCTATGAAATTACATAAGCCTCATCAAGTGTGCAGTGATGCAAATATACACTTGAAACAATCGCTGATGGCTTTGCAAACTCACTTCCTTTAGGAAAAATCTGATTAAGACCCATAAACATTTTCATATTTCTGGACCCAGCCCATGAGAAAAAGAGCCACAGAAATTATTTTGTAAGTTATTAGTAACAGCAAAAGCCACCATCAACCTAAATATGCAACGAATAGTTAGTAAAATTCTATTAAAAATTAACTCAATTTGAAGAGTACTAAAATTTTTGGCTTCTACCATGGTAAATTGCTCATGATACCATTAAAAAAAGAATTAGTAAAACTCCACAACAAAGACAAGCCAACTCAAAAACAGGCAAAGGATTTGAACAGATATTTCTCCAAAGATATACAAATGGCCAAAAAAAACATGAAAAGATATTCAATATCATTAATCATCAGGGAAATGCAAACCAAGCCCACAATGAGACTACTTCACACCCACCAAAATGGCTCTATTCATTTTAAAAAAAACAAAAAACAAAAAACAAAAATAAAAACAGGAAGTAAGTGTTGCCAAGATAAGGAAAACCTGCAACTCTCATACATTGCTGGTAGGAACGTAAAATGGTTCAGCCGTAAAGAATATGACTAACAATTCCACTCCTGGGGACATATCCAAAACTGAAAACAGGTGGTCAAGGACTTATACACCAGGCTTCCCTGTAGCATTGCTCACAATGGTCCAACGATGGAAACAACTCAAATGGCCATCAACAGATGAATGGATAAACAAAATGTGGTATAATGAAATATTCTTCAGCCATAATATGGAATGAGTACTAAAGAATGATGAACCTTGAAAACATGCTAAGTGACGCCAGACACAAAAGGTCACATATTAAATGACTCTTTCTATAGGAAATGTCCAGAATACCTAAACCCAGAGACAGAATGCAGACTCAGGGTTGCCAGAGGCCGGGGAGAGGGAATCATGGGGAAGGCTTATTTAATGGTTAGAGGGTTTTCTTTGAGTGATGAAGTGTTTTGGAACCAGACAAAAGTGGTGGCTGCCCAACACTGTAAATGCACTAAGGCCATTCAATTGTTCACTTTAAACAGTTCCTTTATGTGATCTGAATTTCACCTCAATAAAAGAGAGGGAGGAAGAACTGGGCAACTTCAAGTTTCAGTCAAAATGGAATAACAGGGACGAGATTGACCGTCCCACCCAAAATAGCCAAAAGGAACAAAATGTATAGAACAGTGGTTTTCAAGACACCAGACGTCAGGCAATGAAGAACAGTAATTCCTGAGGAATGGACACTAATGAAATGAGCCTTTTAACTGCCCCTGCTGACTCTTATGAGATAGTCCTCAGGCTGTGACACAGGAAGAAAGAAACCCAAAAAGAGACCAGGTGGCCTCCCAAGGTGAGGGAATGGGGAACCAAGGTGGCTAGAGTTCATAGGACACGATCTGAGAATCTGCAGAGAAACAAGTTTGAAGATCTACAGAGGGTTCCCAGGTATACAGCTAAATACTGCTTAGGGTGTGCATGTGGGGAGACGACCCAAGGCCAAGGAAAGAACCACCAAAAAGAATGAAGCTAATAGTGCCCTGTGCTCATGAAGAAGTGGCATAGTGCCTGTTCTCAGCAGCCACACCAAAGGCCTCCAGATTAAAAAGGCCGTGGTGGTATGGTTTGGTGTGTCCCTCCAAATGTCACGTGGAAATGTGACCTCCGATGTTGTAGAGGGGGGTGTTTGGGCAGATCCCTCATAAATGGCTTGGTGCTGTCCTTGTGAGGATGATGAGTGAGTTCTCTGAGTTCAGATGGTGAGAGCTGGTGGTTTAAAAGAGCCTGGCACCTCGTCCTCTCTCTTGCTCCCTTTCTTGCCATGGACACCTTGCCTTCGCCTTCCACCATAAGTAAAAGCTTCCTGAGGCCTCCCAGAAGTGAGCAGATGCTGGTGCCATACTGGTACAGCCTGCAGAATTGTGAGCCAAATAAAATTCTTTCTTTATAAATTATCCAGCCTCAGGTATTCCTTTACAACAATGCGAAACAGACTAACGCAGTTGGGTAGAGTGTAATGAGGCTCCTTACCTTGGGGGTGGGCACTCATTAGCCCTTGATTGAGCACTGCTCTGGTTCTGCTTAAGGGATGTTAACAGCAAGACCTGAAAGAAGCAAACTGCTTCCAAAAAATCTGCAACCCATAACAAAGCTCCAGAATACTTATAGGAATACAAAAATATAAAGCACCCAACAAGCTAAATGTTACCTCTGGCATGTGATCAAAAATTACTAGGCACGGAAAGCACCAGAAGGGCAGGACCCGCAGTGAGGAGGTAATTGACTGAAACTGACCCGACTGATAGGACCTGCAGTAAGGAGGTAATCCACTGAAACTGACCCAAGTGATGGGATACGCAGACAAGGACATCAAAACCATTTTTATAACTGTGTTCCAGGTTTTAAAAGATTAAAGACAGAACATTAAAAAACAAAAAACATAACTTTCAGAACTTTTAGAGATAGAATTACAATGTATAAAATTCAAAGTACACTGGATGGGCCTCACAGCAGTTTTGACATCGAAAAGTAAAGTATTAGTGAACTTAAAGGGGCAGCAATAGAAACTATCCACAATACAATAGAGAGAAAGCATAATTTTTAAAAAGTCAACGGAATACAAGTGAGCTGTGAGACAGCTTCAAGCAAACTAATATAGATATAATGAGAATCTCCAAAGGAGAAGAGAGAGTGCGGGGGTCAGAAAAAATATTTGAAGAATACTGTAAAATTTTCCAAATTTTATGGAAACAATAAACCCACAGATCCAAGAAGTTCAAAAATTTCCAAGCACAAGAAACCAAGGAAAAACACACCAAGGCACATCATAATCCGTGACTTTTTTTTAAAGGAACATTGTGTAAAGATGACAGATTTTTCATCATGAAATTATGCAAGCAGATAGCAGAGTATATCTTTAAAGTACTGAAAGAAACTAACAAGCTAAAAATGTATACTCAGCAAAAACTGCTTTCAAAAATGAAGGCAAAATACTTTTTCAGGCATACACACAAACAGTAATAGAATTTATCACCAGCAGACCCACACTAAAACAAAAGTCCTTCAGGCAAAAGAAAAGTGACACCAAAAAGAAATAAAGACGTACTAGAGGAATGCAGGGCAAGTGCCCACTGGGTCCAGACAACAGAGAAGGCAGGAGTGATGGGCAGACTCCTAAGGAGGTGGCAGCTACCCAGCCATAGCTGCTCTGCTAATGAGGCCTGCTGTTACCAGATCTTCCAAAAACAATGCAGGACTTGGAGACACAGATATGAAAATTTTCCACTTTAAATTCAAGGTACAGTGCAAATGAAGCACACCATCAGCCCAGGAAAAACGAAAGCTGCTATGAAGTTAAAACACATCCAAGATTGGAAATTAGGAAATACAGATAAAATATCTTTAGCCCTTCCTAGACTTGCTACTCTCACAATGTAAAGCTTTGGCTCATAGTATTACTGGTGGCATTGTACAGATGTAAAGAGGGTGCAGCTTCGAAAGGCTTTGACTCTTCAATTGTGGGCTCCTGGCAAGTAAGGACTGTGAGCTGGTACCCATCTCGGGATCCCTGCCACCTACTGTGGCTGAGAGCCTAGCACAGCGCTTAATAATTTTGGTTGCTGACTCTAATATTTTATGGCTACCACTTCACTAGATTTCCTCAAAAGATGGCAGAAAACAGTTTTCCTGTACAGGTGAAATGTGCTCTCTATGACCCAGAAAATAAAACAAAAAACCTATATAAGACTTGGGATCCCCTGTGGCTGACACATGAGATCTTCAGCAATCTGAAAAATAAATACATACATGTATACGTCACTGTCTTTCTCCCTAGAAACAGTTCCTGGCAAAGGTCGGCACCTGGTGTCTCATAGCCTTTCGCATACCTGTCGTAATAGTCTCTGTGTCCCCGGTGGTCTCGGTCACTGCTGTACTGGTCGTAAGGCCTCTTTCTGGACATGTTGTTGGGTCGATAGCTTCCAGAACGGTGGGCATCCATATGTCGCCGGTCCCCATAATGGTGGTCCTTGTACCAGTGCTGCTCATACTGATGGTGCCTGTCGCTGCCCCAGGGTGGATTGTTGTTGCCACCATAGTTAAACTTTCTTTCCCTCTGCCAGTCTCCTCGATCTGCAGGAAAAGAAAGAATGATCTGACGACTGCAAGAAATGACTGAATTTCACTTTCACTAAAAAAAATATTTTTTTTTTTTTTGGAGATGGAGTCTTGCTCTGTCACCCAGGCTGTAGTGCAATGGCACAATCTTGGATCACTGCGACCTCCACCTCTCGGGTCAAGCAATTCTCATGCCTCAGCCTCCCGAGCAGCTGGGACTACAGGCACCCACCACCACGCCTGGCCAACTTTTGAATTTTTTTTAGTAGAGATAGGGTTTCACCATGTTGGCTAGGCTGGTCTCAAACTCCTGACCTCAGGTAATCCACCTGCCTCAGCCTCCCAAAGTGATTAGAGCCGTGAGCCACCGTGCCCAGTCTTTTCATTTTTGTTTTCTTCCACACCAGTCTTCTCTGTATTGTTCCAATTTTCATATGAAGCTGCTGCAGTCAGTACTGCTTTTGCTGCAGTTCACACTGGAAGCCTGACACATGTTACAAATAGACATTACGTCTCTCTCTTCTTGGTCTTACTGCTGCTGGCTAACATGTCAGTAATGACTCCCAAATATTCTTTCCAACACAATGTTACGGCAAAATTTACCACTCCTCTCCTTCCGCAATCTTAAGAATTACGCTTTTCACTCTCCATACCTGTTTAACCTTCCAATCTATGGCAGACTCTTAAAATGAGGTTTCACTCAAAACACCAAAACCAAACTAGTTCAGAAAATGATACCACTGAGTTTCATAGCTGCAAGGTCATAACCTCCGGTTACACATCTAACATTTATTTTACCTGCTGGTATCTGTTGGGCCTGGTCTCTGAAAAGGAGAACCGCTGGAACTCGGGAGGTGGAGGCTGCAGTGAGCTGAGATGGCACCATTGCACCATTGCCGATCCTATTAAAGACCACACTCACTGATTCTATTAATCTTCCCTATTCTGCACACACACACAGATGGACCTCCAATACAAAAGTAATTTCTCTAACTTTGGACTAGGATCAGTGCTCTAACTCTTAAGGATAAGGCTAAACTACAATCCTTTTAACTTCTGTAGCCCCCCTTTTCCCCTAAGGAAAAGAATCACACTCACTCAATTCAAAAAATGTAGTAAAGACACAGAAGTCTAGGGATGGACAGTTCAATTGTGGCTACCAAATATGACCACCCAGAGCCTGTGAGTGTGACTTTACGTGGAAATAGGGTCTCTGCAGATGTAATTAAGTTAAAAATCTCTAGATGAGATCATGCTGAATTTAGGTAGGGCCGTAAATTCCAGAACAGGCATCCTTTCAAAATAAAGGCAGGAGATATGTCAGGCCATGCACAGCAGAAGGCCGTGCAGAGATGGAGGCAGAAATAGGTGTGACGCATCTGCGAGTCAAGAATGCCAAGAACGGCTGGCAGCCGCCAGAAGTCAGCAGAGAGGCATGGAACAGAGTCTCCCTCAGAGCCTCCAGATGGAACCAACCCTGCTGACACCTTGATTTCAGACTTCTGGTCTCCAGAAAGGTGAGAAATAAATGTTTGATGTTTTGAGCCACCTAGTCTGTGGTACTTTGTTAGAGACAGCCCAGGGAAATTAATACAGAGGACTCAACAAAAGGAACCATGGAAAATCCATCTTCTGTCCATAATTGTGTTAAGATCAAAGACATGCCACCAAATCAGTGTCTCCACTCATTCTGCTCCTTCTAGAATTATTCTACGGAGCCGAAGAATCGCACTATTAAGGAAGTGCCCAGCTTAGAAACTGACAGTGTTAATATGATGTACAGTCAACCAGGGGCTTACATTCATTGGTGATCTGGGCAGATCAGATGAGGGCATCACAAATTTAAAAACTTTGGACTACTCACCCTAAGAATTAACAAACAACAACAAAAAGAGACACCTTCTAAACATGCAAAAGATCCCTTGAGGATGGCTTCAAATCAAACTGAAAGTGAGATTGCTAACAAGGTGTCAATGTCTGTGGTTTTGCAGAGATACTTAAAACTCAAGCTAATTCATTTATTTCCAGAGTAAATCAAACAGAGATTTTCTTTCTTAAACCCTCTGTGAGGTAAATCACAGGTTAGGAGGTATTGAGCTATTAAAAAGATGGATGAGGAATCCAAGGTTTAAATAAAAGAATGTAGTTAGTTTAATAAAAGTTATTTTAAAGGATTCAGAATGTAAGTGACATCATATGAAAAACACAAAACCAGCCTAATTCTAGAAAAAAGCCAGTATAACTAATGCAACTAGATCTAAGAACAGGGAAACACTTCCCAATCATTCTGCAAAGTCATTGGCTTTCTTCCCTAAACAAAATGGTAATGAAATAATGTTGAACTCCGATTTTTAAGATTAGAGGACACAGAACTTATGCTTCCAGGCAGTGTAGCTTAAAGCAAAATTACACCTTGCCAAAAACAATGAGAAACAGAAGACTAAAAAGAATGTGTTTAGGCCAGGTGCAGTGGCTCACGCCTATAACTTCAGCACTTTGGGAGGCTAAGGCAATTGGATCACTTGCGGTCAGGAGTTCAAGACCAGCCTGGCCAACGTGGTGAGACACTCTACTTTTAAAAAAAATTAGCTGGGCATGGTGGTGGTGTGCCTGTAATGACAGCTACTTAGGAGGCTGAGGCAGGAGAATCGCTTGAACTCGGGAGGCGGAGGCTGCAGTGAGCTGAGATGACACCACCGCACTCCAGCCTCGGTGACAGAGTGAGACTCCAACGCAAAAAAAAATAAAAATGTTTTTAAAGGTATCAAGAGCAGCTAAAGCAATCAAGACTAGAAGAACTAAGATTTCACAGAGCAGAAAACCTCAAAGAGGTAAGAGATGACGTCTGTCACCACTGAAGAGGTGTGTGATCCTGAGCACCAGCAAGAGGCTAAGCATGTGGGTCTTTCCCAGGCAGGAACCACTGCTAGAGGAACAGAGAACCTGCAGAGCCATTCCAGGTCTTTCTAGGTTAGGGTGATAGTGGAGACCTGAGGGACTTCAGACACATGGCCAGCTTTCCCCTAGGGCATTTGCCAAATCTGCAGGAAGCAGGAGGCTAGTAGGCTCAGCTGAAAACTCCTGCGAAGCAGAGTAGTTCTGGGCTGTCTCATGGTGTTGTTTTAAACTCTTCAACAACCTACTGGAAAGGGGGCGCAGCGATGCAACTGGCCCTTAGGTGAACACTCTGATCTAAGCTCCAGGATGGCGGGGACCGAGAGGTGAACTAGATGAAGACACTCACCTCCCACCCTTGTGCCAGGGGAAGAAGGTGCAATTCCTCTCTGGTGTATGGTAGTATCACCTAGAGCTGCTATAATTTTTAAAACACACTGTCCCCCATTTAAGTAAAAGTAACTAGAACTGCCGAAAGACAGGACTACATGAATGAAAAACCAAGAGAAAGAAAGCATACAATAAAAAATGACTCACAATAATTCAGATACAGGAGTTGGGGGGGAGGCAGAGATTTCTCAGTAACTATGATTAAAATTTTTTTTAAAAAAAAAAGAGAGACAGAGGAAGAGCTTTTAAAAGCTTAAGACTTATCAAAAGACCAGAATGGATTGTTTTTAATCAAATAAAAATTATCAAAATGAAATTTACAAAAGAATGTATACTTCATTTTAATCATTATAATCTTTATAAAATTAACCTTCTACTATGCTTTTATACACACACACACACACACACACACACACACACACACACACACACACACATTCATTATATATTTTTTAGATGTTATTCCACATCTTTCCTTTCTTCTTTTTCTTGTTAAAAGTAAAGAATGGTCACTAACTAGTGAAGCGATGGACAACAGACAACTGATTAACGTTCTCCAATCTTGCCCCTCTATTTCTACCATCCAAAGTTAACTGCTTAAGTCATATGTGTATGTTTTCACATCTTCCTCTATGCTTATGCAAATATATACTATGGAAAACAGTTTGGCCATTCCTAAAAAGTTAAACACAGAAATTCCCTATGAACCAGAAATTCTACTCCTAGGCGTACACCTAAAACAATTACAAGGAGATACTCAAACAAATACTTGTACACAGATTTTTACATTAATACTATTCATGACAGCCAAAAAGTAGAAACAAGTCAAATGCTCATCAACAGATGAATAAACAAAACGTGGTGTAGATATACAATGGAATACCACCATGCCATAAAAAGGAACAAAGTACTGATACATTGTACAATGTGGACGAACCTTAAAAAGATTATGCTGAAGTGAAAAAAGCCACACACAAAAGGTCACTTATAGTGTAATTCTGTTTATATATGAAATATCCAGAATAAGTAAATCCAGAGAGACAGAATACACAGACTGGTAGCTGCCAGGGACTAGGAGAGGAGAAAATGGAAAGAAACTGCTTAACGGGTGTGGGATTTCCATCTGGGGTGATGAAGTTTGAGAGCTAGATAGTAGTGGTCACGCAACACTGTGAACGCACTAAACGGCACTGAACTGTTTATTTTAAAAAGTTGACATTTATGTTATGTGAATTTAATGACCAATAAATTTAAAAGCACAGGTGCTACTGCTTTTTTCTCTCTTTTCGTTTGAGACAGGGTCTCTGTCACCAAGGCTGCAGTGCAATGATGCAATCATGATTCACTGCAGCCTCAAGCCTATCCCAGCCTCAAGAGATCCTCCCACCTCAGCCTCCCAAGTAGCTGGGACTGCCGGCATAAGCCACCACACCAGGCTTCTGTGTTTTTAAATTTTTTTTGTAGCTACAAAGTTTGATTATGTGGTCCAGACTCCTGGCCTCAAGCAATCCTCCTGCCTTGGCCTCCCAAAGTGCTGGGAATAATACAAGCATGCACCACCACACCCAACCTTCAATTTTTAAAATCTAAAAAGCAAACTCTTACGTGAATATACTACATAATGAAAGAAGAAAATAATAATAAATTTTTAAGAAGATAAAAAGCAAACTCATTCTTTTAACTGAAAATAATACTGAATGCAAATGTTCTATTATTAATTTAACCATTCCCTATTAATAGGTGTTGGAGTAATTTCCAGCCTCTGGCTATTTTCATACAGGCATATTTTCATTTCAGTAGGTCAGACTCTACAAAAAAGGGATTACCATTGTCAGGGAGCTTATGTATTCAGACATTCCAGATTCTTTTCTGAAAAGATTACAGCAATTCACACTCTTAGCAACCAGCGTGTTTTTTCCTTTTTAATTTTTGCTGATCTGAATGGGTAAACAAATTGGTTAACCTATTGTAGCTTTAATTTATATCTCCCTAGCATCCAGGCTGCTCATCTTGTCATATTGGCCATTTGAATTTTGTCTTTTATATGAACTAATTCATAACTTTTGCTTATTTTGATAAGCTCTATAGAGTTTTGTTTTTCCTAACCAAATTTCCAAATTTTTAATACAATCTGGATTCCTCTGAGTTTTGTTTCAAAACTGCAATTTTTTATTTTATTTTTTGAGACAGAGTCTCACTCTGTTTCCAGACTGGACGGCAGTGGTGCAATCCTGGCTCACCGCCACCTCCACCTCCCAGGCCCAAGAACTTGCCCCACCTCAGCCTCCCAAGTAGCTAAGACTACTGTACCACTATGCCTAGCTAGCTGACACTTTTGTAGAGATAGAGTCTCCCTATGCTGCCCAGGCTGTAAAAATTTTTTTAATTGACAATTAAAAATTGTATATACTTATTGAATACAATACAATGTTATAAAATACATAAACACTGTAGAATGGCTGAATCAGCCTAATTAACATATGCACTACCTCACACACTTTTTGTGGCAAGAACATTAAAATCTACTCTCTTAGCAATTTTCAAAAATATAATACATTGTTATTAACTACAGTCCCCATGTTGTACAACAGATTTCTCAACTTATTGTTCATATCTAACTGAAATTTTATCTCCTTCGTCAGTATCTTCCCAACTCTCCCCTGACCCCTGACCCTGGTAACCACTGTTCTACTCTCTGCTTCTGTGAATTTGACTTTTCTAGATTCCATGTATAAATGAAAATATGCAGTTTCTCTCTTTCTGTGCCTCACTTATTTCACTTAACATACATGCCCTCCAGATTCATCCATGTTATTGCAAATGACAGGATTTCCTCCCGTTTAAAGCTGAATTACTATTCCATTGTGTACATATACATTTTCTTTATCCACTCATCTGCTGGTGGGCACTTCAGATGATTCCATATCCAGGCTATCGTAAATAATGCTGCAATGAATATGGAAGTGCAGGTACTTCTTCAACATAACTAATTGCATTTTCATTGAATATACCCTCAGGTAGTGGGACTGCTGGGTAATACGGTACTTCAATTTGTGATTTTTTGAGGCATCTCTATGTTGTTTTCCATAATGGCTGCACTAACTTACATTCCCACCAACAATGTGCTGGGTTCCCTTTTCTCCACATCCTTGGCAACACTAACCTTTTGACTTTTTCGTAATAGCCATTCTAACAAGTGTGAAGTGATATCTCATTGTGCAGTTCCCTGATGATAGTCATGTTGAGCATTCTTTCACATACTCATTGGCCACTTGTATGTCTTCTTTTGAGGAATGTCTATCCTGGTCCTTTGCCCACTTTCTAACTGAGTATTTCCCTTCTCGCTACATAAGCAGCTGAGTTCCCTACACAGTTTGGATATTATCCCCTTTTCAGATGTATGGTTGGCAATATTTTCTCCTCTTACAAAGGGTGTCTCTTCACTCTGTTGATCACCCATTTTTCTATTCGGTCATCGTTTTGTTCTCAATTTACAAGAGCTCTTTCAGTGTTAGCAATTTTAACCATTTAACAGTCATACAGAATGTAAACTTCTCCCTCAGTCTTTTTCATTTGTTCATGTTAACTGGGTTCTTCTTAATCTGAAATTGAAACAATAGTCCTGGGGCCTGGCGCAGTGGCTCACACCTGTAATCCCAGCACTCTGGGAGGCCGAGGTGGGCAGATCAAGTGAGGCCAGGAGTTTGAGACCAGCATGGCCAACATGGCAAAACCCCATCTCTACTAAAAATTTAAAAATTAGCCAGGCATGGGAGTACACATCTGTAATCCCAGCTACTCGGGAGGCTGAGGCACAAGAATCACCTGAACCCAGGAGGTGGAGGTTGTAGTGCGCCAAGATCGCGCCATTGCACTCCAGCCTGGGTGACAAAGCAAGGCTCAGTCTCAAAAAAAATTGGGGGGATCTTTATTTCATATTTTCTCTCATTAAGAGAGGACAATAAAGTGTTAGAACAGAATATAGCACAAAAAGTCCAGCCATTGCCTTTGGAAATGAAATGACTGTGTTCATGTTTTATTTTTTGGCACCTCTTTTAAAAACTCCACTTAATGACCTACCTGCATTACTGAAGTGTCTCTTGTTGGGGTGACTGTAGTTATCTCTTGGGTGTCCATGCATCTGGGGGCCATGGGAGGCAGGCAAATGAGGCTTCTGAGGGTGAAGGTTGTGTGAGGTATGGGACTGAGATATCAGAGAGTCCCGGCTGGAGCCTGAGGCCTCTGGACGAAATGGTTTCTTACCCCCGATCATGTCATCTTTCTTCTTTTGTTCCTACACAGTAAAAAGAAACCAAAGAAGCTCAAGATCCCAGGCTTAATTCCCCAGAGCAGAATAAAGACTACCACCTCTAAACCACTCCCTCTTGTCCTTCTTGACTTGTGAACTGCCACTTAAGACCTCCTTACCAAAAACGCTCATAAATTCAACTGTTAGGCTATAGGCTGTGGGAACTCAGTGGAATGTATGCTTAGTTTAAGTATTACTGCTAAAGATCTGCAGGAACACATGCAGACCGCTAGATGTCACTGTACAGGGTATGGAACAGGCGCCCGGGGGGCGGCACTGTCACAGGATCATCTGAGACCATGGAAAACCAAGCTAACCACAATAAAAAACCCTCAACTGTCCAGTGAAAACTCACTCCTATGTCAAAGTCATCAAGCTAAATATCTGAATGCTAGAGTAACATTACTCCTTATCAGACAAATCTAATGTCTGATATAAAAAAAAATCACAAAATAAATAAAGTGATCTAAAATCTAACCAGCAAGGGAATTCCTGTTAATAATTTAGCACATATTTTTCTAAGCCTTTTTATTTGTATTCATATAGATGTTTTTAAACAAAAATATTTGGTATTCATTTTTCATTTAATGTATTGTGAAAATCTTTCCATGGCAAATACTTATTTCTCCAATATTATATTTAATGACTGATTAGTTCTCCTCAATGTAGATATATCAAGATGTACTGAATTTTTTTTTTTTTTTCAGACAGTCTCACTCTGTCATGCAGGCAGGCATGCAGTGGCTCAATCTCAGCTCACTGCAACCTCAACCTCCCGGTCTCATGCGATCCTCCCACCTCAGCCTCCCAAGGAGCTGGGCTATACGCCTGTGCCACCAAGCCCAGCTAATATTTGTAGTTTTTGTAGAGATGAGGTTTCACCATGTTGGCCAGGCTAGTCTCAAAGTCTTGGCCTTAAGTGATCCGCTCACCTCAGCCTCCCAAAGTGCTGGGCTGACAGGCAGGAGCCACGGCTCCCGGCTCCTGGCCATACTGGCCTCCACACCCACACCGGGCGTGCCGCCTCTGCAGCCTCCTCACCCACACAAGGCGCGCCTCCACGGCCTCCTTGCCCACACAGGAAGCGCCGCCTGTGCAGCCTCCTCACCCACACCGGGCACGCCGCCTCCACAGCCTCCCCACCCACACCGTGCGCGCCACCTCCGCGGCCTCCCCACCCACACAGGGAGCGCGGCCTGTGCAGCCTCCTCCATGTCGCTTCTGCATCCATCCCCTACTCGAAAGGAGAGGCAATTTCTGAGCACCTCTCACCAGGGAGTAGCAGGATCCCTTATATGCAAAAGCTGGAAGGACACCAAGCAGATGGCTCAGAAAACAGAAGTATTTTCTGCCCACCATCATACTGCTGCTTAGAAGCCACATCTATAAGCTACCATAAGACGTGCGGAAGAACAATGCACATGGAAGAAGAAAACATCTGGTGAGCAAATGATTCCAGCACATAGAAACACAGGGTCAACACTGTCCGAATTTCAACAATGTAGGCTCCAATACATTGGCTATTTCACCCATCTGGTCTTATTGTTTGACCACGAGCACCAGCAATAACCCATGATTCTGTGATCATCTCCCCATGGAAAAACAATAATCAAGAAATGTTTCTGTGGAATTGGTTTGTATTTGTATGAATTAGGATTGAATTTGTACTTTACCTCCTCTTCTTGAGACCTTTTCTTATGAGCCATCTTGTATAACTTATGTAGTTTTCGAGCATCAAATTCTGTAAACTTGGAAACAAAAATCCATAGATTCCTTAAAAAAAAAAAAAAGTTCTAGTGAATTACAGAATTGGAAAAGCAACTTTTTATTCTCTTTATGGATGGCAAGCTATTACATTTTGCTGTGGTATACTCCCTAAGCATAGAAATTAAGTTAAGGAAATATCACAGGAATTTGCATTAATAATACAGTAAATCCCGACTTAATGCTGTCAATACGTTCTTGGAAACTGCAACTTTAAGTGAAACAATTTTTTTCTCTTCAATGTTACAATGAAAGCAAGCTGAAGGAAACAACGTTATCTGAGGACTTACAGCACACCTTTAAATGCTTCTGCCAAAGAGTCTCACAGAGGATTTAGAGACTAAGCCTCTGTCAATGCCTAAAACTCCTCTAAATGTGTATCAGTGACACCCCAGACTCCAGTCCTCAAAGCTTTCCTCCACCATCCCCACGTTCTGGACTCTGCACAAAGGCTTCAGCACCACCATCTCCAGGCTGCGGCCTCCATTCAGGTGGTCATCTCTGTGCTGCTCCTCTCCTTCCTCCCAGTTGTCGCCACCACAGCCTTTCATTTCTTCTTAACACTCGCAGTGACTGCTTCCCTCCAATTCCATTGTGTTCACCCTAGCACGGTGTTACCGCACAACAGGGGAATGATATGGTAAGTGGGTGTTTAGAAAGAGGAAGCACAGGCAGTCAAGTGAGCCGGAGAAAGGAGTCTCAGGTCTTCTCAAACTCCCCAACAGGCAGTTTCACCACGGCTTGCCACCGAGAGGACACCTGACCCGTACAGGCTCCCAAACGAGCAAACCTGCTGCAGCAGGTGAAGAGCCATTTACCTTCCTTTCTAAGGCCACCTATAAAGAGCATCAGTCTTCTTAGCAAACTGCCTTTAAACCCTAAACACTACCCAGTCCCCTCCCTGCCCCACTTGCAAGCGTTTGCTGAAGCCTGAGAACTCTGTTCACCTCAGCAATTCAACTCAGGTCATCTGCACTCCATTCAAAGGCACCTCCCTGCCTCTCAGAAGGCCTTCCTTCCTGACTGCTCTTCATGCACTTCCTTCTCAGCATTTCCACCATATCTGCTCTTGCATCTGCCTCATCATGATGAACGGTTTCTCTGGAGGCTTACCTTGTACTACCTTTCTAACTTGTAAAGGGTGAGGCCCTTATAAACTACTGCTAGCCAGGATCACAGTGCCTGGTACATTTAAAGATGGACCTGTTCACTGGGATGACCTTTTGCTATCTTCTAATCAGGTTAAACTTAAAAAAAGGCCAGATGCTGCTAGATAAAGGATTAAATTTAAAAAGGAAAAAAAAAGGCCAGATGCCACTAGGTAAAGAAGTTGGTAACTGTTAAGGGGGGAAAAAGTACCATTTCAAAAATTAAATTTTTTCTAAGTGTGAACCACACTGTGGACACCATCATGCAGAAGTTTTCTTAAATCCACTTTTCACTCAGAAACCAATCCTCTGAGATTGGATGTGTTATACAAAGATAATCACATTATCCATGAACTATACAAGTTCAAAGTAACTGTGCTTATGTACAAACAAGTACATGTACCCTCTCGATCTAAAATAAAATAGAAACGAAGTAGCTGTGGTTTATGGAAAGAGATTTAATGTTAAATTGCCTTTTAGAATTTCCAGTCACGGCTGGACATGGTGGCTTATACCTGTATTCCCAGCACTTTCGGAGGCCAGGGTGGGCAGATCACCTGATGTCAGGAGTTCAAGACCAGCCTGGTCAACATGATGAAACCCCATCTCTACTAAAAACACAAAAATTATCTGGGCATGGTGGCACATGCCCATAATCCCAGCCACTTGGGAGGCTCAGGCAGGAGAATCGCTTGAACCCAGGAGGCAGAGGGTGCACTGCAGAGATTGTGCCACTGCACTCCTGCCTTGGGGATAGACTGATAAGAGTGAGACTCCGTTTTATACAAAAAAAAAAAAAGAAGGAAAGAAAAAAGGTTTTCCAGTCATGTTTTCTTAAAATATCCAAAGTGGATATGGATATATATCCAGCAGTCCCACTATGGGCATCTACCCCAGGGAAAAGAAATCATTCTATGAAAAAGACACTTATACCCACATTTATAGCAGCACGATTCACAATTGCAAAAATAAGCAACCAGCCTAAATACCCATGAACCAACAAGTGAATAAAGAAAATGTGGTATATACATACCATGGATTACTACTCAGCCATAAAAAGGAATAAAATAAAATAAAATAATGGCATTTGCAGCAATCTGGATGGAGCTAGAGACCATTATTCGAAGTGAAATAAGTCAGAAATGGAAAAGCACACGCAGGATGCAAAGGCATAAGAATGATGTAATGGACTCTGGCGGAGGGACTGAGGGACAGCAGACTCCACCACATTGGGTGCAGTGTGTACCGCTCGGGTGATAGGTGCATCACAATCTCAGAAATCACCACTAAAGAGCTTACCCACTTAAAACTATCGAAATTAAAAAAAAATTTAAGTGGATATGTAAAGGAATATTTATAAACCATGATGCCTTACAAAATGAAGTTCTAGACTGATTGCTTTAATACAAATTACTAATTTAATTATTAAAGAAGGAAATGAGAATAGAGAACTCATAGTTCTTGTGGTTTTAACCTTTGTTTCACCACATGTTGGTACAGAACCAACCAATTCGTTGTATTAGATATGGTAATATCTGAGTATCTGGATATCAACCTGACATGGGTAAAGAAGTTAGGACCAGACGACTTCTCTCCCTTATAGGCTTAAATAAAATTTATTTCTGAGAATAGACCAGCAAATCCACTAACACTGTCTTTCTCTCATAAAATAAATTAATGACATCATCCTACCCCTTCAAAAGGCTGGTCTCAGAGGAATAACCTATTTCATGGAAAGGAAGTTTAAAGTCTGCAGGTATACTGCCAATTGATGAGTTTTGCTGGGAAAAGGGTTTCTTAAGCAGCTATGCCACCTTTTATTAAACTAAAATAGAATCTGCTCCCATACTCAGTCAAATCAAACTGGGCAAACGAGGCCTAAGCAGTTACCTCCTCCAGAGTTTGATGTGCTCCTGATCTGAGTAGGCTTTAAGGCACTCGGCTATTCGGTCTCCAATTTTCAGTAGGCAGTTCCGGGTGTGTTCCAGCTGTTCTTGCACGTTGAGCCCCTTGTCAGGTTTGTCCAGCTGTTTCAGTGCCTTTTTCACAGGCCTCATCCTCTCCTTACACTGCAACAGGATAACAGAGTAAAGACATAAACAATCGGCAGAAAATAAGTCTGGTCCTTTGCTTACTGTGCCCTCAATGAAAACATGGCCCACCCCATGCCATCCAATTGCTAGAGGAAGGGTGGGTAAAGTTAGTGCGGTGGAACAAGTGTAAGTATTGAAGTCAGGAAACCTTGAGGGTGCAGTGCCAGCCCCATCGCTCAGAGTTCTGTGATAACTCTTCACACCTTATTTAACCTCTCTAAATACTGCTTCCTCAGTTGCAAGGGGAGCATGATATGCCTACATGCCCATTTTTAAGATCCAATAAGAAGCAGTATTATAGACCTAACCTGAAATTCTCCCACCATAAACTGTTTAAAAATAAAGGATAAAATATTTACAGATCCTTTAGGCTTGAAAGAAAGCAAGAGAAAGGCTTCTAGATAAAGATGGTACACAGACAAGAATCTTTTTTTCTCTGCCTCCCCAGTCCCACTAAAACAATGGTAAAGGGACTGTCCTTAAAAAAGACCAGCCCACAAAGACGGAGAAAACAAGAGAGAGGACAACAGCAACAAACTATTGGCAGCATGGAAAATGACAAGACAGACCTGAGAAAATGAAATCCAAAGCCAGGAGTGAAGAGAGCCAAGAACTAACCTGACTAACATGGCAAAATTCCCCCTAAAGCCAGGTGTCTTCAGAAGTAGCGACGACAGCTAAAATGAGAAGCAGTTTAAAAACTGCTTAAGAAGTAACAGATACCCAGATTCATAAGATCCACAGATCTCTAATTCCACACAGCAACAAATATAAAGACTTATTCTCCAGAAAATGATAAAAGAACCCCTGAGCTGGACTACAGAGGCACAGATGCGGGGCGAGCCCATCACACTGAAAACAGGATTATGTGAGCACTTGAGCACATTCACACAGGATAAGCCACCACCCAAGTCTTCTGCCCCTCAGATTCCAGAATGGACAGAGCCAGGCCATCTCCCTCTGGAGAGTAAGAGGACTGGGGCATTCTTCACAAAACGTGCCCGCTCCACAGCATAAACCAAATGATACTGACTATCCACTGGAAGTTTCCACTAGATCACCCTGTAGTGAAAATTTTCAAAGACGTTTAGCCCCCGACTCTTAAATATGAGCTGACAACCGAGGATCAGCAGAGCCATCAAGCAAAGTATGTACCATGAATGATGGAAAACAGAGAAGTAGAAAGACATTCAAGAGCATGGAGAGAAGATATCTTGAGAATAAATAATGTGAAACAAAGTTGAAGGAATTTCCCAGAAAGCAGAGTAAAAAGCAGAAACGGAAAACTTTAAAAGACAGAATTAGGGACCAATATCCAGAATTCAACATCCACAAACAAGAAATTCCATAAAGGTAAAACTGACAACTTAGAGAAAATTACCACAATATAATTCAAGAAAATTTCACAGAATGGTGTAGGACATGTTTGTCAGCCACTGAGTTTCTGGCACGACGAACTAAGTAAGACAGGTGGTCATGAAATTTTAGAATAATGAAAACTCTACAAACTGCCATCACTTTGTGGTCATTTCCACAGCTATATACTTACAATCTGTGCCTTTTTCAGTGTTATACCTCAGTTTTAAAAAAGGGCATAAAATTAAAAATATACCAAAAACTAAAAGACACCTGTAATGACTATAAAAAAGATTAGTATTAAAAATGTAAAAAACAATTCCTACAGAAAAAGTAAGAAAGATAAATTTTCAAAATAGGTCAATTTTGAATAACTGAATAGGCAATTCACAGGGAACATGAATGACCACTAAAATACAAAAATAAATGTCCAATGACCTTCAGTGTTTCATAGCTCTCAGATTAGCAAAAATTACCAACTGTTAACTGAGAAATTAACAACTGTTTCTAAAGCTGGTAAGCAACTGGAACTTGAATTCATTGCTAAAATTAATGCAATCTCTACGACTGCTTTCAAGAGTAATTCAACTATCTAATAAAGTGGCAGACATGCACACCTAATGAATGACCTAGCATTTTTACTCAAGTCATACACCTAGAGAAGTTCTCACTTGTGTGGTACAAGAAAATATGTGCAGTAACTTCACTGTAGCCTATGTGTAGTAGCGAATATTTGAAAAAATCCTGATGTCCACCAATATGAGAAAGAATAAATTATGGCTGGGCACGATGGCTCATGCCTGTAATCCCAGCACTTTGGGAGGCCAAGGTGGGTGGATCACCTGAGGTCAGGAGTTTGAGATTAGCCAGGCCAACATGGTGAAACCCTGTCTCTACTAAAAATTAAAAAATTAGCTGGGCTTGGGGGTGTGCACTTGTAATCCCAGCTACTCGAGAGGCTGAGACAGGAGAATCTCTTGAATCCAGGGCGGAGGTTGCAGTGAGCCGGAATTGCGCCACTGCACTCCAGCCTGAGCGACAGAGTAAGACTTTGTCTCAAATACAAAACAAAACAAAAGAACAGAAAAAGAAAAAATTGTGGAAGAATAAATTGTGAAGTAACATGAAATTTAAATGAGAGCAATTATTACTAACATATATAAATCTCAAAGACGTGACTGCTAAGAGAGCAACAGCAAGTTACAGGATACCCAAGAGTGCCAATTACAGTTTTAAGACATGGAAATCAATCCTCTATGCTGTTTGTATGTGAGAAGCTACATAGCACAATGGTTACGAACACAAGCTCTCATGCCAGACTTGCCTGGGTCAAAACTGTGTCCTCTGCCTTGGCTGTGTGACATAGAGCAAATCACTTAACTCTCTTTATTTTTAAATATGTACAATGGAAACAATAACCTACCTCACAGGATTGTTGTGGAAAAACATATATAAAGCAAAAGAACAGTAACTGGCTATTTATGTGAGCTATTATCATCTTTACAGACATAAGCGGTAGAACTCTAGAACCACACATAAGCATAAAAATTGAATTCAGAATCATGGTTACGTCTGCGAGGTAAGAAACAGAAAGAGCACAGGTTGACAGGGAGGAACACCAAGGGATTCAGCTTTACATTTTGAGTCTTAAAAAATTCAGATTTGACAAAGCTTCATGGTATATATTTATCAATGCCTATTACATCCCTGTAATTCCTCGACATCCTTTAAAGATTTCATAATATAAAAACAGGATTAAATGAGTCACTTGTAAGAGCATTTTTTAAATGTCATGGTACCACAGGACATTAGATGTCATTTTCTCTTACAGTCAGATAGGACTACAAAACAGGTTGGTTAGCTGGCTATGTAATTAGCTTACTCATTTATTCAATGTACTCATTTATTGATATACTTCTAGCATAAATGGGCTTTATATAAAACATAATACTTGTCCTCAGAGAGTTCACAGGCAAAAGAGACTTAAGAAGACTGAGAGAAGTGCAAAGAAAACAGTATCTATATACATACGTGTATAAGTTTAGAGAACTCAGAGGAAGAAGTCAAAAGAGAGAGGTTACAGGAAACAGTATCTATATACATATGCATATAGGTTTAGAGAACTCAGAGAAAGAGGCCAAAGAGAGAAGTTACAGGACAGGGCCAACAGGGTCCTTTGCTGTCACAGGAGAGGAGTATTTTCAAGTTGGGAAGAAGACAGCTTTTTCTTTCAGCCTGAATAAGCTGTCTGAGTGAACGGATTTGTGGAAGTACGGGGAGAAGAGACCAGAGAGGTGCGGAAGGGATGGGGGAACACTGAAATCTATACGTGCAGCTCCAGCAAGGGGCAGAGGGGCCTTGAGGACACACTGGCCCCCATCCAATCCTGTGCAAGACCCAGTCCATGCACTCGCTCCCCACTGCCTGGCCCTCCTCTCTTCTTCTGTTACCTTTTATTCTTCCTTCAGAACCCAACTCAAACATCACTTTCTTCAACAAGCCTTCCTGGCATCCCCTGACTGGGTCAAATCCCCTTCTCACAGGATCTCGACAGTATGCACTCTCTCCTCCAGAGCGCTGTCACAGGAGCACCAACATGATTTGTGTAGTTATCGAACTGCCCTACTCAAATGTACAGTTTACAAGGATACAAACAGTTATCTATTCAACATGGTAACAACTCTCGGGGCTGGAACACAGAAAACATGCCCAAATGCCTCTAAGGGCCCTTACAGCCTCTCTTAACTAAGACCACAAGACATGAAATCCACTCCTTAAACCTCCCCCTCAACAGAAGACATGAAAATCTCTTCCTGCCAGCCTGTTTAAGAGCATATGGTCTTCAGGTATTGTAAGCAACGTGTTTCCAAAGTAATGTACTACTGCCTCAACTGAAGCTCTGGCTGGACATCCAGAAGGCATAGCCACAGCAGGCAACGTGGCTGCAGACACTGGCATCGCCCAACTTCAAGACTTACTATGCTGAATGTCTCCTGGTCCAGATCATCATCCTCATCCTCTCCAATGGGGACAGGTTCACTTCCTGCTGTAATATGGACAGGACCCTGAGATCGCTTTGATTTACTCGAAGATTTGGCATCACCACTTTTAGGCTTTTAAAAAAGAGTTACAAGGAGTCATTGTCATTTGTGTCATTCTACCATGCAATTTGGATTTCTTACCTATGATGTGTTATTACAGTGGGTAAATATGATGGCCTCAGTTTACTTTTTAAAAAGTAAAATAAAATCCTGAAACATCATGAAGACAAAGCTATCTGACTGGCAGCTTACTCATACATTATTCCCATTTCCATCTCTAAATGTACCCAATTATAACTTCAGTTTCATCTGCGCTAATTTTGAGTTTTCTACTCCATCCAGAAAATGCACAGAAATGTCATCAAAAGGTTAAGACTATAAACTGGCAGAACTCTTCTAGAGTATCATATAGCAATTTTTATTAACAGCATACCCTTTGATCTAGGAATTTGTATTAAATTATTATAAATGAAATCTATATAAATCTCAAAATTGGCCGGGCATGGTGGCTCACGCCTGTAATCCCAGCACTTTGGGAGGCCAAGGAGGGCGGGGATCATGAGGTCAGGAGATCAAGACCATCCTAGCCAACATGGTGAAACCCCATCTCTACTAAAATACAAAAATTTAGCCAGGTGTGGTGGCATGCACCTGTAGTCCCAGTTACTCGGGAGGCTGAGGCAGAGGAATCACTTGAACCCTGGAGGCGGAGGCTGGAGTGAGCTGAGATCACACCACTGCACTCCAGCCTGGCAACAGAACAACTCCCCCAAACAAAAAAAAAAAAAAAAAAAAAAATCTCAAAATTATATTGAAGGAAAAGTTGCAGAAGAATATATATAAAATGACTTCATGTACATTTTTAAGCATACAGTATGCTTTTTTATAGTTATATGGATATATACTATAATATGTACTACAAATATAAAAACATGAATATGAAAGTTTCTAACCCACTTCACAGCAGTGGTCATGGGGAGAACAGAGGAAGAGTAATCAAATCAGGGAAAAGGAACAGGGGGCAGTTTCAACAGTATCAGTCACATGTTCATGAAATACAGAAGATACCAGCAATCCCCCCCATCCCCCCGCCAAAAAAAGCCACTTAAAGTAAACATAAAAAAATGTTAACAGTTGTGACACCTGGAGAGTGGATAAACAGATGTTTGCTAAAACTGTTCTTTGTGTTTTTATTTTTTTAATATTTTACTTTAAGAATGTCTTTCTGTGGGAGCACAAATGCGCAGGGTATTTGTCACAGTATGGTGTCTTAACATCAAAAATTAGAAAGTATTTCAAAATGGGAAATTCAAATTGCTTCTAACATGTTACAGCTAAACAGAATCCTCCCCAACTATTAAAAATAATTTATTATTATTTTTTGAGACAAGGTCATGCTCTGTTGCCCAGGCTGGAGTGCAGTGTGACACACCCACGGCTCACTGCAGCCTCAAGCTCCTGGGCCTAAGAATCCTCTCACCTCTGCCTCTCAAGTAACTGGGCCCACAGGCACATGCCACCATGCCCAGCGAGCTTTTTGTTTTTGTTTTGTAGAGATGAGGTCTCCTTATAGTGCCAAGGCTGTAAAAATGATATTAACATTTATTCACTTGGAAAGTTGTGATATACTGCTAAGTGAGGAGAAAAGACTACCCAAACAGCCTAATCTGATTTTTATATTTGTACTTAAATGTTTATTTTATATTTAATAATATAAAATTTCAAAGTAAGATAAAAATTTTGAAATAAAAGTTTCAAAGGCACTCATCAAGAAATCTACTGGAGTTAGCACTGGATGTTAGAATTTTAGCAGCTGTTTGTGTTTTGGCAATGATTAAGGATTAATTGTAAATACTACGTTCAGAGGTCAACAGACATTGCAACACTGTACCAAATTCTGTGGTTTAGAATGAGATTCAGAAAACCTATAATGTAAAGTTTATAATAGCAAGGCTTGTCATCCATTCATATTCCAGTAACTCTTGCTAATATTTGTTTTTGACTCAAACTCTTCAAGTATTCAAATTCACTTTTGGATTGTGCCCCTCTAATATGAATCTAATACAGAACATATTCTGTATTTACAGGTAAATGCAGATTTCTCTCACCTGTCCTATCTCATTCAAACACTCCCCCTGAAATATGTAATAAAAGACCAGGTAAAGGCCTTCTTTTTTAAAGAACACCCCAAACTTGCAGGTTCCACTGTCTCTGCAAGGACAGGTGCAGGTATCCATCCCATCAACAGTCCCATCCATCCTTCTCAGACATTACCCATCAAAAGATAATGATTCCAGGGCCCACAAATCTCATTCTACTTCTAAATCTAAATGGGGAACTGCAAAGGCTGTGGATGTCTCCATGAATAGGAGGGCATCATTACCTTCTCTTTCTTATCTTTCGACTTCTTCCTTTCCTTGTCCCCTTCTTTGTCTTTCCTAGAACTCATTTGTTTCTCCTTGTTCTCCTTGTTCTCTTTCTTCTTCTGTTTTTTCTTCATTGGACTTTTTTCCAAGCCATCATCCTAGAAAACAAAATAGGGCTATGAACTTTTGCTACCAATTTTATACCTACTTATGTACTTTCTACAGAAAGCAGCACTGCCCCCAGTGGTTCATCACTATCTATACTTAGAAGGTTGTTTTCAGACAAATAGCCTCAAGGAACTCAGACAGGTCTAAACTTTCCAGTAATCACCAATTAAAACTGTAGAGGTAGAAGCTTTTTACTGATAACCTTTCATTTAATTCTCATAGGACTCTTCAACATAAGTTTTATCATCCTTATTTCACAGATGGAAACTGAGTACCAAAAAGATTATATTCCTGTATACAGTCAGCTAGTAACTCATCAGTTTGCTAGTATTTAAATTTATCTATGTATTGGCCAGGGGCAGCGGCTCATGCTTATAATTCCAGCACTTTGGGAGGGTGAGGCAGGCGGATCAACTGAAGTCAGGAGTTTGAGACCAGCCCAGCCAACGTGGTGAAACCTCGTCTTTCTAAAAATACAAAAATTAGCCAGGCGTGGTGGTGGGTGCCTGTAATCCCAGCTACTCGGGAAGCTAAGGCAGGAGAATCGCTTGAACCCAGGAGGTGGAGGCTGCAGTGAGCCAACATCACACCACTACACTCTATTCTGGGCAGAAGAGCGAGACTCTGTCTCAAAAACAACACATAAATAAATAAATCTATGTATGTATGTACGTACGTACATATGTATGTAAGGCTCAAATCCACACTAGTTCCTGTACCCACTGAATAAATGTATATATGTATGTATGTACATACGTACATATGTATGTAAGGCTCAAATCCACACTAGTTCCTGTACCCATTGAATAAATGTTATGTATGTATGTATGTATGTATGTATGTACATACATACGTATGTATGGCTCAAATCCACACTAGTTCCTGTACCCATTGAATAAATGTATGCATGTATGTACGTACGTATGTATGCATGGCTCAAATCCACACTAGTTCCTGTACCCACTGAATAAATGTATGTATGTATGTACGTACATACGTATGTATGTAAGGCTCAAATCCACACTAGTTCCTGTACCCATTGAATAAATGTATGTATGTATGTACATACGTATGTATGTATGTAAGGCTCAAATCCACACTGGTTCCTGTACCCATTGAATAAATTTATGTATGTATGTATGTATGTACGTACGTACATACGTATGTATGTATGGCTCAAATCCACACTAGTTCCTGTACCCATTGCTGATCCTCTTGGAGCTAATCTCCAAGTATAATTACACTTTCAGAAATCCCATAAAGTTGTACCTGAAATAGCACACTAAGTGATACCAATTTACTATTCACTTTATTTAGACCAGAGGTTACCTGCTGGTAAGGCAAACCTGACCCCGGGAGTTTTGTTAACAGAACTCCGTAGCAGCTGCCCTCTTTACATTAGGCATAAGCTCCCTGCTTAACCACAGTCCTAACCACTCCCACTCATTCCCAAGAATGAGGCTACGAGCCATTTATCATTAAAATATTCAGAGTCCCCTTCATTTACTTCCATTATGTACAAATTTGCAGTTGCTGACAAATTATATTTCTCTCTGACAGATTAAACAAAAACTTACACATTCTATTTCCATTTAATCTACTTGTAAACCAAACACTCTTCAGATGATTCTATTCCAGCTGGCAGAGTAAGTATAGCTAAAATAAATAAATAACCCTCAACCGAAACCCCACTTCATACTTTGACTTCTCCCTCTTCTGATGGGTTATCTGAATGCCTGGGAGATGAAAGCTCAACTCCATGTTCCTCTTTCAGCCTGGGCACTTTGTTTTCCTTCTTTGCCCGAGGCTTCCGCTTCTTTAATTTGGTCTGGAAAAGGAGAGAGAATGAAGATTAAACTACAAATCAAGACCCTCAAAAGCACAACCAAACAACATGATGATTCTTTAAAGCAGTAGCAGCCATATAGTTCAAACAAGAAAACTGCAAAGAAATCAAAAGACTGCAACTCATTTTACAAAACCAAACCAAAACAAAAAAACTGTAGGCCTTATACATAGCCTATACCACATTAGAATATCCATATTCCTTCTTCCCCGGCCCCCCGCCAAGACGGAGTCTTCCTCTGTCACCCAGGCTGGAGTGTAGTGGCGCCATCTCGCCTCACTGCAACCTCTGCCCCCTGGGTTTAAGCCATTCTCCTGCCTCAGCCTCCCTAGTAGATAACTGAGACTACAGGCATGTGCCGCCACACCTGGCTAATCTTTTTGTATCTTTAGTAGAGACGGGTTTTTGCCATGTTGGCCAGGCTGGCTTCAAACTCCTGATCTCAGGTGATCTGCCCACCTCAGCCTCCCAAAGTGCTGGGATTACAGGTGTAAGCCACCTCAACAGCCAAAATATCCATATTCCTTAAACCTACTGATTCCGTATTTTTGGAATCCATTCTAAAGATACATTTTTTTAAAAAAAAAAAAAAGGAAAATTACTCTGTGTACAAAGATACAAATAAAGATAATATATTAAAGGCATAATAACATTAAAAAACCTGAAAGCCAGTTATATATAATAAGGAAAAGGTTAAAATACTGTTTACCTGCCTAATCAAATATCATCTAATCTGCCTTTCCAAAGCCTAACACATAATATATTGCATACTCAACGTATGATATGAAGAATGAGACTTACAACACTATTACTTGAAAAAAATGAGATGTGAGACTACGAGTTTTTTCCCCTAAAATCTGCTTTGCTTATAATAATACAAGGAAATTGATATAAATGCCAGAGCTGCAAGAGCACTTAAAGAACATGCACACACAGGCTGCTGGTACAGGGTGCAACTTGCATTTCTCAACTGGGATTCTACCTTTTTGGGCCTGAACTAAAATTATAAATTGGGGAAATAAAAGAAGACAACGCTCGGGTGAGTTCACTGAGAATTTTATTGGAATTTCACACAGCAGGTAAGGTCTGGTTTCTGAATTAACAGTGGATTCCAACTGTCGATTTTATCTCTGGGATCCCTTATTACAAGTATCACGGAGTTAGATATAACAATAGGCAAATCCATAGGTATTCAATGCAGGAACTGGAACTATGTTCCAAAACTGAGAAAGCAGGATAAAGCAACAATAATGGTACGTGTGGAATAGTGGGACTGGGGAGCTAAGAGGACTATTTTGAGGCAACATTTCAGAAGGGTGGGTTTGTGAGAAAGCTGCCAAGATGTTATGGTCTTAAATGAGTATTTCTATTATTATCAACTAAACAATCATTATTGGAACCTCAAAAACATCTGCCCATGAGAAGGTGACATTCTGTGCAGTGCCCAGAGAGGGCCTCTCTCTTCCTACCTAATTCTGCAGGGTAGGAGCCTCAGGCCCCTGAATAACACCTAGCTGGCAGCATACTCACCTCTTCCCCACCTGTCACAGCCCCCTTCTTCTCCAGACCCTTTCTGAGCAGCTTCAGCAAGTAGTCCGCTCGGGTCTGTAGCTGCTTCCCCTGAGGCTTTTTATCTGTCTCCACTGGCAGAATCTTCAACAAGAAAGGAAGAGAAGCACCCGCCACCACCCACATCCTGGTTAGTGGATCAGGATAAACAGAGACAACAAAAACTGAGCACAGTCCTTTCCCTCCCCAGCCACCCAAAATACAGATCAAGCCTCAAATCCTATCTCATGTCCATGGCTCCCAGTCACTGAAAATCCCTCACGAGCCGTTCTCATTTTACAAAATGGGATGGAGAAATCCAGCTCTCCCAATGGCTCCTACCTGTGCTGTTAACAGGGTAGAACAACTCAGGTAGGAGGGGCTTGTGGCTTCATCTGCTAGAGCATCCCAGCCGTCGTGGATTTCCTCCTTCCAGGAGCAGGGAATCCCTGGAGCTAGGTTAAAGCTTCGTTTTAGATTGAAAATGCTTCTTAGAGCATTGCCGGAGAGCACTGAGCTACGCCAGGACATGATCTGTTCCTTGCTACAACAACTGGGCCTCTTGGCAGACTGAATCTGGTCTCAGTGCTTAAGGCAGGGTGCTGTCACCCTCCTAAAACCCAGATGGGATGAGCACTGTTGAATGCGCCAGGAGCACAATGTGGAGCAAATCCTACTAAAATCTGAGCCAGTCAGTGTTCCTTGCTTACAGCTCCACCCATGGCCTTGCTACTTGCAACAGATACGGTGGGAGGCTCGGTTTTGTGGGAGAAGAACAGCCAATGTTTAATTCCATTACAAAGAATACCAAGGTGACATTCAATCTTTATGTGAGGAACTGAAATATGGTTGTTTCAAATGTATTGTTAAACAAAGGGCCAATAACTAAGGCCAAGGAATGCTTTTATCATTAACAAACTTACCTGGGTATTTCTTGTAATGAAATCTGACCTTAATTAAGTACCAGAATTTTAAGATTTCTCCTATAATTTCCCCAAAATTTTGCCTGGCTACTGTCTTTTCCCTTTGCCTTCATCTGTGAAACAGTGCCACAGTCCACTAAAGATGGAAGTATTTCCAAGGAGAATGACTGTACTAATTTCTAATTTGATGCCCCCTCGAAAATAGTTAGAAATAAGTAATCAGTGTAAAAATATTGCACAACAAATCTTCTAGAAACTTCTAACATGGTAGAGTTACTTACTTTGTCAGTTAATTTAAGCTCTGGATCTGTTTTAATTAACTCCCAGTTTCCATAGCCATGTTCATAAATTCCCAGCAATAGGCGAGAATCATCTTCTACCCCCCACTCTACATCAAAATGTGCGGCTTTGACACGACAGGTTAAGCAGTATCTAAAGGAAGTTTAAACACAGCAAGACATTAGAAGAAGAGCCTTTTTTTGTATGTTTAAGAAGAGACAGTAAAAACACTATGTAACTACACAAAGTCTAACTTCAAATCTATTTTCTTATGGTGCAACCACCTAAGCATCTACACAAAATACACTCACTTTTTTTTTTCTTCGGGATCCACAGGGATAGATTTATGCAGCATCTCAAACTCTTCTTCATGTTGGATAATGGATTTCACATTAACCTGAACTCCAGATATCTTGATTGTTGGACCTCTCCTTTTCCCTGGTCCTTTTCCTAAAAAATACCAATTTCACATTAGTTAAATGAAAACCCACTGAAGGTCCACAGAGAACGTGTATCAGTGAACCCTGACCTCTTAGTCTCTCTGAATATATCTCTGGTTTATCGTTATTTCAAATATATAATCTGTAAGACAAATTTTTTCTCAATTAATGTAAAATAACCTTTGCACATTGTTTTTTAAGATTTGGAATTTTTTTAAGTCACAGATGTTAACAGTTATATTTTAATCTTCCTGTTTTATACTACTTTGTTTCTAAAATTTAAAAAGTTAACAAAAGGAGATTCTGAGGGTATAATATTAGTGCTGAAGTTTTCTCTTTTTGTTTTCCTACCGATCCCACTAGTGGAGGTCAAAAAACTCTCAAGTATTTTAAAAATGAACTTGATCTTCACAACACTATTACTTAAGAAACATGAGCTTGAGTTCTTACCTAAACATGTGGAATGATGAACAAGTCGTGGCATTAGAAAGCTACCTTAATCCAAATTTCAAATTAAAATGATCACAGAAGTAAAAACGAAACCCCAACCCAATAGTCCAAGTTGAAATCCATAAGATAATACTACTTGTTTGTGAGAGGAAAACTCCTTTCAATAGAGAATAGGCAGAATATATGAACAGACACTTTATAGAACAAAGATAGACATTCTTGTTCATTGAAAGAAAAAATACCATTTCTCACTCATCAAACTGGCAAAAAACCAAACATTTAACAACATATTCTGTTTGTGATGCTTGTAAACAGGTACCAACAAACATTGCTGGTGATCAAGTAAATGGCACCAGACTTATGCAGAAGAATTTGGCAATACTGACGCAAAGTACATACCTATTTTCCCAGGACCCAGCAATCCCACTTCTAGAAATCTATCCCAAAGATATGTTGGCAGAGGTATGAAATGGTATTATTCATTAAATCATTATTCATTGTGGCTTTCTTTATAATAACAAAAGACCAAAAACAACCCAATCTTAAATACAAGGGGAAAAGTGTGAACTGACATCTATCTACATGGAAAAAGGAAAAGGAAAGAGGATGATCTCCACATAATGATATGAATTTATCTCAGTCATGAAAATAAGCAGGTGCAAAACTGAGTATGTTCTCTTCTGTATCAAAAGGAAAATACACACACACACACACACACACACACACACACACTTTAAAAAGAAACAATGGAAAGATAAACTTACAACTGACACAAACAGTGACCTATTAAGGAGGAAGAGAAGAAAGCTGGGGAACAAAAATGAAAGCAAGATGCTCCAAATGTACCTTGTTTTATAGTTGTGACTTTGAACCATGTATGTGTTTTTACATAATTTAAAAAATTAAATTGACAGGCGGGTGACGAACAATGAGAACACTCAGGCACAGGGAAGGGAACAACACTCACAGGGCAAGGTGGAGGGGGAGGGGAGAGGAGGGGAGGGGAGGGGAGGGACATCGATCGAAGCAGGGCAGGGAGGATGGGAAGGGCAGCACCAGGAGAAATGCCTGATGTAGGTGACGGGGGTGAGGGGGGTGGGACACACGGATGGAGACAGCAAACCACCATGGCATATATGTACCTATGTAAGAATCCTGCAGGATGCAGGATGTGCACATGTATCCCAGAGCCTATATACAATTAAAAAAAAATCCCTCCAAAAAAAAAAAAAATTGAATTGAATCGAAATGAGGAAAGCAATCTCAAGTATTGAAAATGAAAACAAGAATCTAACTATATATTAAGTTGGTGGCATAACCACAAAGAGAAAAGAATAAATTTGAAGAATTTTAAAATATATTTTGATTGTACATCGTTAGCGTACACTCTAAGAACAAAAAGAAATGCAAAGAAATCACACTTTGCATTTGAGCATTTTTTTATTGCAAAGAAATCACACTTTGCATTTGAGCATTTTTTTTATTAACAGTAAGATTGGTACTGCTATTGGAAAAATACGTTTAGGATAAAGCAAACACATAATTACGTTAACATTTTTAGAAACAATAATTTCACAGCCAGGTGCAGTGGCTCATGCCTGTAATCACAGCACTTTGGGAGGCCAAGGTGGGCAGATCACCAAGTCATGAGATCGAGACCATCCTGGCCAACATGGTGAAACCCTGTCTCTACTAAAATACAAAAAATTAGCCGGCCGTGGTGGCACATGCCTGTAATCCCAGCTACTCAGGAGGCTGAGGCAGGGGAATCACTTGAACCCAGGAGGTGGAGGTTGCAGTGAGACAAGATCTCGCCACTGCACTCCAACCACCATGGTGAAAGAGCAAGACTCTGTCTCAAAAAAAAAAAAAATTCTACCTCAGGGAAAAGAGGTATCAATCATCTTACATTTGATCTAGAAATGTCAGCCTGGACTCAGAATACGCTAAAAACCAGTTTACAGGAAATACTGGTATAGGGGAAATATGTTAAACAATACCAAGAAGAAGCAATCAGCTAGATCCAGAATGTGAACGTGCACAAAACAAAGAAAGATTTAGGGGAGAAGGGACTGTTATAAGGAAACAGCTCCAAAACATACCAAGAGATGAGAAAAGCAAGCACAGAAAAGTGTGCATGCTGTATTACCATTTGTATTTAAGAGGGAGAAAACATTATTAATTTCTCAAGAGCATCAAGAAGTAACAGGAATACGTTTTTTCAATTTTAAGCCCTAGATGTATTACTTATTCAAAACAATTACAAAGAAAACATACTGTACATTAAACCTAAAGTTTACTTTTGGGTGTATTGTGAATGTTATAAAAGCACATATTCAGATCACTGTACAAACCGTACCAGTTAATTGTCTTTTACAAAAAAGAAAACATACCTTAAAATAAGTTTTAACTGTCATGAAGATATTTTTAAATTCTATCAAATTCAATAATAACCTTAAAAAGAAAATTTCAAAGCACAAATATTCACTTCTTAATACTACCTAACACTGCAAGCTAGATGCTACGCTAAACAATTCATAAGTATGGAATTATTCAAGTAATCATCCAAATCCTTTGAAATAGACGCTATTACTCTATTTTGTAAGTGAGATAGTTGAGGGGATATAACTTGCCCAAGGTCTTATAACTAGGAAGTGGTAGAACCAAATTCCAGATAACTGGCTGCCTTCTTCTCTGGAGCCTCAACATTTAACCACAGCTCAACAAACCTGCTGAAGGGTAGCCTTACCCAGTAAAGGCTGGCCAAAAACATGGCAGAAATGGCACAGATGAACCACAGTCTGCAGAAAAAGAATGATAATACCTTCATTTCTTTATTTAACTAATTTACTTATATTCTGAGACAGGGTTTCGCTCTGTCACCCAGGCTAGAGTGCAGTGGCATGATCTCAACTCACTGCAGCCTCTGTCTCCCAGGCTCAAGCTATCCTCCCACCTCAGCCTCCATGTAGCTGGGATTACAGGTGTGCATCCTACTACTCTCGGCTAGTATTTTAACTTTTTGTAGAGACAAAGTCTCACTATATATTGCCCAGACTGGACTTGAACTCCTAGGCTCAAGTGACCCTCTGGCCTCAGCCTCCCGAAGTGCTGGGATTACAGGCGTGAGCCACTTTACCCGGTCTCCCTTGTTTCTTTAAAGTTCACTAAGAGGGTGTCCTTACCAATAACTACTTCGGAGTTTCTCCTCACAAGCATCCCTATACCTCTTGCTTTTAAAGATATTCACACAGGACAGACAAAATCACTTTCTGGTATCAGAGAGAAAACACACGTCCAATCCAATGAAAACAAATATAAATGGCATGAAAATCTCAATGTAACAAAATGTTTACAATATTTACCAATATTTTATTTATTCCAATTCTCTAAATCCTTTACATTTGCCACAGCACACAATATGTGCACGTATAACCAAGATAATTAAGAATGCTTGTGATCTATAACACCTCTTATTTGCAGTCAGAATACAGAGGTATCCACCAAGCTTTGCCCTTGGGTTTTTACATCACTCAAACGAATTCAGACTTTCTACAGTAACATAAAAACATTTCATCTCCTTCACTCTACACCTTCTGCAAATCAACTTGGTTTGTGAGTAGACCTGTGCAAGCTTAGAATATTAAGCTCACAGAAACGCAGCTCAGAATGCACACTTCAAAGCATTAGGCACATGTGGTCTACAAGTCTGTCCTTAAAATGCACTTTAGCAACAGAAATCCAGTCCACAAGGGCCAGGTTGTGGAGACTCACTGACACCGACTTCACTTACCCTCGCTGGCATTTTCTTTCAGCTGTTCTTCATATTCTTGCATTGCTGACACACAGCTGTTGTGAATCAGTTCACCCAGGCGTTTTAGATCTGCCACCGACTTATCTACCAGCTCAGCATCACGTGCTATGCACTCCAGCCTGAGGAGGAACAAATACCAGGACACTTCAGGGCCCTGCGTCCACTCTTCTTAAATGCCACTAGATTGCCTTAGGCCTCATATCAGCTTCTCCTGCAAAGACACTTTTCTCTGTTTTCCTTTAGTCATTCTAAGGATCCAACAAGAACCCCTGGACGTTGACTGAAGGCTAACACATTCATTTTCCATCGTAAAGAATTGTGTCTTGAAACATTTCACAAAACAAAGTAATTCCAAAAAACAGAGAAGAAAGAAACAAGGAAAACCAACTTTATTAAATCAATGGACTGTCTGTTAGTGGTAGCAGGTGAAAGTGCCTGAAGACCATCTATACTAGTTTGCTTCTCTGCATTCACTTCCCTTTCTTCAGCCTAATTTCATTCCCTGCAATGTTCCCAGAAGCAGAGTACAGTTACTTCTACTAGAGGTTTAATTGATCTCCATGTCATATGAAGTACACAAATACAATAACAGCTAAAAAACAGACTGTCAAAAGGTACCAAACCCCCTTTTCCACATCCTGTTGGCTTTTACAGTAACTGGCCCAAAGACAGGCAGTCTTCCCTCAGGTGGTCAGCAACAGTCCGAGAAAGATGTCACTGACTTTCTTGGTTTTGCTGTGGCTTAATGTTACACATCACTACCTCCTCTCCAAATGGAGAAGATGAAACAAAAAACAGGTTATAATTTTCACCCAGTATGGAAGTTTATCAGAAGAAAGAGAAGGGAGCCCAATATTTCCTTTAAATTAGGGCTTTCTAGATTTTATAAAAAGCAAAGTACCAAACTATTTGAAACAGAGTCTTCTGTTAATATCCAACTTCTGAAAAATTTTCTAAATGCTTGTACAATAGTAACAACACCTACTCTTCTGGAAGTTATTATTGGCAAGGCTATATAAGCCCTGTGCATTTAATCTTCATGAAATCCTGTTAAATAGCAGAATATTATAAATTCATAAAGAGCCTTTTACCTTTGACATTACTAAATCTAAGTAGTAGGACACAAATAATAACTACATACATTCTTTTCTATTGCAATTATATAAACCTCTCTCTGGAAATTATTTCATGCACTATGGTTTGGAATATCCTTGATTCATCTCCCTCACAAAGGTGAAAGTCTTTTTATGGATGGTCTGTCTTTATCATCTTTATCATCCCTCTGCAGAGGGACATGAATCAACAGGCACCCAATATATAAATGTTTGTAAATAAATGTTTTCAGAAAAAAAAAGTTCCCAGCATTAGTATTAAATGGAAAAAATTACTAAAAAAGAACATACTATAAAATAAAAACAAAAAAGAAGAAGATAAGGCACTATTATACTGAACTTACCGTTCAAGAGGTAGACCGAACTTCTTATAAGCCTTGATGAACCTAAGGATCAATAAAACATATTAAAAGAGACTTCCTTTACTCATGTTGATGCTACCATATCCTGTGATGACATATGAGCCATGCAAATTGTCAAAAAGAGACTGGGCTCAATCCTTGCAACTATCAAAAAATGAATAAATGCTGAATGTCTTTGAAACGAGTCAACTTAAAATAATGACTGCTGAAAATCTATTCAAATTAAAAATCAACTTTATTCTCAGTGACTGACCATGAACTTGCTTAAATATATGCTAGATAACTGCAACTTAACGCTAATATCCTCTTCAGAAGGTACAAGTCTATAGACTTCACTACATAATAAAGGATTCAATGATCACAACTCTACTGTGATAAAACCCTGATCAGCCTACTCAGTTCACTATTACTTTCAATACCATATTTTTCATTATTAGAAAACCAGCGATTTTCCAACTGTAAGATTTTTAGGACTGTCTCAAATAGTTTTCGGAAAAAGGCAAAGTAAATTGTGATTTAAAACTTCTTAGGCAAATGATTTTGGAACTCTACTGACCTCTTCTACCAAAAATCCAATCTATCTTCCCACAAGTGTCTACCCTAAACTATGCTACACACCAACTCATGCCATCATCCCCATTCCTATAGGGTGGCCACTAGTACTTTCCACTAAAATCCAGGACTTCATGACACAACAAGGACATCGTGTAATTTGCCAAATTACTATGATAATTGGGTTCTAGAACAGTGTATGGACAGATACTAAGGAAAAAAGTGGAAATGAGAAGATATGGCTACAGAAGAAAATGGAACTGAATATGACAAGAGCTAAAAACAAGATTAAAGGACCAGCATGGACACAAGGGTTAGGAAAGTATTATATACGAACAAAACCTGAGGATTACTCCTTAACTCTGCATTTCTCCTTCTTGACAGACGTTGAAATATTTTATGTCTAAATAACAACATTTCCCGAATGGCAGACTAAGGGTCTGTGAAAATCTGCTCCTCCATAAAAGCAATAGGAATGCTGGCATAAACTGTCACAATCAGTGTTGTCACGACTCTGAAAATTAACCAAAGGTGTGCAGCCATCTAAGAAATTTATTCAAGAAAAAAGCTCAGCAAGCTTCACGTTTTTTAACTTGCACTATTCCCATCCCCGTATCCCCAGCTACATGACAGCCTTGAAAAGAAACACTTCTGCAACTACAATAGCTGTGCCATCACCCAGCAGCATAGCAGCCACTGCAGGGTGAAAGAGGTTGAAAGTTCCCCAAAAGCCCTATTCCCAGAGAATGGTTGGACCTGGCCAACAACACCCTGAGAAGCTCTGCTCTCAGGCTTGTCTTTTTTGGACTGACTCAGAACTCATCCTGTGTGAACAGCCCTGTCCACAACTGACTGGTCAAAAACAATCAGATGCAAAGGTTTAACATCATGATGGCCTGAGCAACATTACCAATTGGAAATAACAAAAGGTTGATCAAAGACAAATTGAGGGGAAAGATGTCCACAGGAGACTCTGGAAAGCTCTAACACATGTGCAGGTCTGTGTCCCTGCAAAGGAAAGATCTCAGAGGGTCTTACCCCACAATTCTGGCTGACCTTGAGAAACTGCACAAGCAGGAACTGAACGTCAAGGCAGAGTTGTTAATTGCCTTGCAGAGCATTGAAACATGCCCCAAGACACACACCAAGCCCTTCAACAAAGGCTGGTAGGCTCAAAGCATTTAAGGAATTCTCTGTTCCATCATTAGCTGACCCCTAAGCTCAAGGAGTAGAAACTACAAATAACATGACAAAGGATATAAACTTCAGGAAACTAGTACAGGAGAGTCCCTAAACAAATAAACACAACAGCAGCGGCAAACACAACATATGGCTGGCAGGGGAATCTGATTTTCAGAGTTGCCACATGACTTAAAATGTCCAATTTTTCAAGAGAAAAACTATGGGACATATAGAAAACCAAAAAGTAGGCTGGGCACAGTGGCTCACACCTGTAATCCCAGCACTTAGGGAGGCCAAAATGAGTGGATCACTGAAGGTCAGGGATTCAAGACCAGCCTGGCCAACATGGTGAAACCCCACCCATACTAAAAATACAAAAATTAGCCGGGTGTGGTGGTGGGCACCTGTAATCCCAGCTACTCGGGAGGCCAAAGCAGGAGAATCACTTGAAACCAGGAGGCAGAGGTTGCATTGAGCCAAGATCACACCACTGCACTCCAGTCTAGGTGACAGGAACAAAACTCCATCTCAAAAAAAAAAAAAAAAAAAAAAAAAAAAAAAAAAAGGCAAACGA